>JACEGR010003724.1:0-99613 GCA_014170235.1 Listronotus bonariensis
CTTCAAATTTTTAACTAACAAGTTTAATGAGGGGGGCGCAAAATCCAAATCTCGCTTCACTTTCAGAAAGGGCTTTGTCCGGCACTGCCTAAGTTAAATTATTTAAATTGTTTAATTGCTTAACGGGTAACATCCTACAAAAAAGTTCCAATTTCGGAACTCTATCTTCATTAATTATATTTTTTGTTTTATCGCTAAAAATGGGGCTCCGCAAGGTCGTTACGGTATGGGCTTGCCGTCTAAAAAGCCAGTACATCACTTGAAATATATGTTTTATAGCATAAAATGCCAATTTAATAATTTGAAAAAACTATGTCGTTAAGATTTTTTAAAAAATTTTTGATACTTTTTATTAAATTTATCTGCCAACTTACAAATTTTAAAATAAGTGACACAGAAACTAAAAGAAGTTACATCGGAATTTATGGTAACCTAATTTTTTGGTTTAGTCGATACTCCATTTACTGTTGCAATGGATAATGTTATAATAACGTGTTTTTTGTAATAAAGGGTAATTTCAATTGAGCTTCCACATTAAAAGTTAAAAAAAAAACGAAATAAAAACTTATTACAAAATATTTATTTCCCTTTAAGAGTAGTTTATTTCAATTATGAATAAAATATGATATCAACTAAATGACCTCCGTGGCTCATGTGGTATAACGTAATCCGTTTCAGGAAATTTTTGGACTACTCCCTGGCACAAATTAGATCCTATGTTAATAATTTTAGCTCCGCAATGGTGATCGGGTTATTATCGTAAGCTTTGCTTTTGAGATACGCCCAAAGAAAATAATCTAAAGGACTTAATTTACAGGATCGCGGCGACCAATTGATATCGCCATTACGTGAAATAATGCAACCTGGAAACTTGCCGCGCAGTAACTGTATTGTTTCTCCTGATATGTGACAGGAAGCACCGTCCTGTTGAAACCAGAAATTTTCGAAGTCCATATCTTCCAACTGCTCCCAGAAAAACTCTGTCTTCATGTTCTGATAGCGAACGTCACTAACCGAAACAGCGTTATCCGCATGATCCTCAAAAAATATGGCCCAATTACCCTTCCGGAGGCAAATTAAACAGTCACCTTTTAAGGATGCACTTTCACCTCAACAATCTGTTTTGAATTTTTCAATCCCACAGGGGCGATTTAGGTGAAGCACGAAATGTATTTTTCTTGATTGGCCGTTTTCATAATAGGCTTAATAAGGCATAATAATTTTAACTCGTTGTTCGGTTGTATATTGCTCCATGACCATCGGCGTAGCCAGGTACTGGCAGGGGGCAGCTACCCGCCCCTAGCGAGGGACAAAATTAATAATTACTTTGAGATGTTAGATTTATACGTAGATTTAAGGATTCCGCAACGATAAATACATTAAAAATACACAGGGTGTTCTTTAGTTGCAATTAAAAAAAATTAAAAGCATATTTATAAGTCTATTTAAGGCAAAAAGTTCATATAAACATAGTTCCAGAAATTTATTGTTTCTAAGATACAGTGTTATACTAAAAAACCGTATTTTTAAAATATCTTTATTATTTCTTAACCGTTTATAATAAAATTTAATAGTGGTGTGGTATTAAAGCGCTAATGTAGCCCTAACTTGATTAAATTTATTAAGTCCGCGTCATAAGCGGCACCTAAACGAATATTTCCGACAAGAAAATGTAACTACGCCAGTAACTTTCGTGTATTTTTTTTTAATTAGTAAAAATAAAGCTTTTTTGTTTCCTCTTTTTTTTGTTTCTTACTTAGTTTTAAAGAAAAAACAAATAAAATACTCTTTAGAAACAGAACAAATTTTAAAAACACTTTAGTAACATTTGATAGTTTTGATGTTATTATTGTTAAGTTTAGCATTTGTTAGTGTCGCTACATAATTTTGAGTAAATATTATAAAACATAATTTTTCTCATGTTTATTGTATCATTCAGAGAGACTTAATTTAGCTGATTTGTCAAACATACAGTGTGTCCAAAGATGGACTTAACTATACCTGTAATTTTTTTATTTTTAATATTTCGAAAAAAGTGATTCCTTATAAAACTTTTTGTTTTGTCTAAAATACTAAAAGCTTTAATAAAAACTGCCTTTGAATATACAGGGTGCTTGAAAAACGATAAATGTTATTTTAAAAAATAAAAAAATTTAAAAAAATTATATTTTTGAAAATTCTTAATTAATTTTAAATTAATTAAAAAGCATAAAGAAGTAATAAAAAAGTCTTTATACATTTTTGTCTTATCGCTTATCATTACTTGAAAAAATTTGGTGTACAGTAAAAACAATTTTTTCTTAATAAATAATTGATTTTACTTTTTATTTGCATAAAATATCCAAGAAAGCTACGTTTATCCAACAAAGAGTTAATATTTTTTACGCTATTTAAATAAGTAGTTAAAAAATATTTAAAACCGTTTTTTTTTAATTTTTCAAATTACCATTTTTGTAATTTTAAATCTCTTTGTATATTAGAGACTAATTATTTTTAACGCTTTTTTATAAAAAAAAACATTTTTCTTCAATTTATGGAAAAACATATATTTTTTTGATTTTGCTTTTGTACCATCAACATCAATTTTCTTGAGAAACCATAACCAACGGCAAAAAATTTTTTAACTCTTTTAAATATTTTTTTACGCTTTTTAATAAGGAAGCCTCAAAAATATGTTTTTCTGATTTTTTATTTTTAATGTGATATTTTTGCGATTTTAAACCACCCTGTATATCCTACGACAATTTTTTTTGGGTTTTAGCATTTCAGACAAAGCAAACATTTTTATGAAGAATAACTTTTTTCGAAATATTAAAAATATTTTTTTTACAGGTAAAGTTAGGGTTCATCCCTGGACACACTGTATATATACCAAATTTTATTTTTCTTAAAAGGTAAAAAAAATATATAACGAGAAACCATCTTTGAGAAACACCCGGTATAATATTAGTTTTTCCCCCCTGCCTCACCCCTAAATAAAATCCTGGCTACGCCCATGTCCATGACTGTTTTTTTATATTTTGTCCTTAGAAATGTTATGTCGTCTTTAAAAATTCAATGGTGTTTTAAAAAATATATATTCGTAATGTTGACACTCAATTTGAATCACCCTTTACATAGTGTTAGAAATAAAACAATATAATTATTTTACTTAGACCTACTGTTACGTGAGCAATATCAAATTTACATATTCGCAAGAAAAAAATTATTATTTTCACTCTTTGTGACTACGTATAATAGAAACTATTTAAGTACTGGTTGGAAAGTTAAACATGTATAATATTTTTGCATTATAATTTTATTATTCGTGACTTTTATAAATTTTCTATGTCGAACACGAACTTTTAGGAAAAATATACAATATTTTATGCATTTTGATAAAGTTTAAGGTCTAAACCTTATGCGAGACATTAAAAATTCTTAAAATAAATATAAAAGCACTGTTAGTTTTACCACTTTCCAAGGACACGTTTTTTTTTTGCTTTGACTGTTTTAGGTTCATACAGTTATTGTCATAAAATAGGCATGCAAGTATTAAAAAAGTGGTTACCCACCTGATTTTTACGTCAGAACGGCTTTTGTAACTGATGTTTGTTGGGAGTTATTAAATGTCAGAGTTATAATAAAATGTTCAACAAAGAAGTGGTTAAAGATCAGCCCTTTTTCACCCATCATATTCAAAAAAATTAAAAGTTCTTATCAAAATTAATTTATTATATCTATAATAAGGTTAAGATATTGGTCTCTACATTTATTCAGAAGTAGTATAATAAATAAATAGCAAGTCACATAAAACGGCCATCAAACTTGAAATTTTGTTATTTTAAGTGATTTTGCTAATCTTCTACTAAAAAATCTGCCAAGCACTCGACGCACCAACACGAATTAATGCTGCTGTAAAGACTAAGGATCTTAGTGCACAAAAGGCTTGACACATTTTTTTACTAGAAAATTAGAAAAATCACTTAAAATGACAAAAATTTTACAAATATACCAAGTTTAATGGTCTTTTTATTGACTTGCTAATTATTTTTATACTTAAAAAAAATGTAAAAACCAATACCTTAAGTTCTAATAGATATAATAATTTAATTTTAATAAGAACTTTTAGTTTTCGTGACTATAATGGGCAAAAAGGGCTGAACTTCACATACCTCCTTTAATGGAAATTATCGAAAATTAATAATAATAATAATGAATTTGGATGACTTAGAAACAGCGGCGTGCATAAAAATAAAAGTATTGCCCATTCAGGAAAAATTACTTACCTATTAACATTTTTTTAAATTATCTTATAATCTACTATTCTGTCTAAATCATCAGAAAAATTATGATATTATTAGTGATAAAACTATAACTAAGAACTGTTGAATAAATTAATGACCAAACTTAAAGAACACCCTGTATAAAAGGCCTTAGGTCAATGAACAGCATTGTAGAACTAAGGGATGCGCTTAGCAGAAACACGTAAGATGATTAATTTAACAGCATCGGTATTTCGGTGCACTTAATTAAAGCAGTTACCATATAAAAGAAGCGAGAGTTTTGTCTGCTTCTGTAAGTTTAATGAAACCAGGCCAAATAAGAACGTACACCTGGTGCAAAACTCTCTGAACAATGTGCATGTGTAGAGATTGAAAATAGGACCGCTTATATACAGGGTGTCCCCACTGATCTAAATGGATTAAGAATGCTTATCATCTGCACGAAACAAAAGTTACTTTTCATTGCGAAAAAATGTGTTTGTGCGCTTGGGTACCAGTCATCACAAAGAGATGACGCGCAGGCGTTGACTATCCGCATTAAGGTCTATTCACACACACATCAGTTACGTCTTAGTCCCTATCAGTCTCGGTGAAAAAAATCGTTATGTCACATGTCAGACACAGTCACGTCTTGGACCGTCAGTCTTGTTTATTGTCCGTTCCGTGTTCCGTGACGGTGTAAATTCTTTAACAAAGATTTTTTTAATTTTGACTATCATCCGACGAAAGTTGTTGTATCGTATCTTGCTTTTTCAAATGTAGTTTTGGTTTACTAAGTAATATTGGCTTAATAAGTAAAATATCAAAACAAATCGCCACAAAAGATCTACAGCAGATCTTCTTTCCTTCGTATCACACTGCTGGAATAAGTCTCTTGAGTTTCTAGGTGAGTTACAGATAGTTGCTCTTGATATATCCAAAGCTTTTGACCAGGTCTGGCATGCCGCACTTCTTAATAAACTTCCCTCCTATGGTCTTTCAACTAAACTCTGTACTTGGCTCTCTAGTTATCTATCTGATCGTCGTAAATCAGTTATTGTGGACGGCTATTCTTCGAGCTTTCACCAAGTAAATGCTGGAGTCCCTCAGGGCTCAGTTCTGGCACCAATATTGTTTCTTCTTCACATCAAGGACCTTCTCTCTGTTAGAGTAGGTTACTGAACATGATGTTAATAAGTTAGTGAACGCAAACCTGTGTTATGTTGGCAACAATGTTTTTTCTTTTTTTTTTTTTTTGACAGTGTAGTAGGCTATGAGAATAATGGCGTGACTTGCTAGGTGTAAAGTTGTATTTTTGTATCGCTTTCAATAATTAATAAATATAAAAAAATGCCTTTTATCATTCTTTCTTCTTTACGCATATTCTATTCTATTTTTATAAGGACCAATCAAAAAATTCCTTAAAATATTTAAAACAGAACAGTTATAATTTATATGAGAGCAAATTTGCATATTGATTAAAATTTTAGCAATTGATTTGGCTATAATAACTTGTAAAAATAAAAATATATTTACATTTTGAATTATATAAATTTATTAAATAAACTGTTTTGTAACATTTTCCCTGCTTGGAAATATTGTGCCAATAAAATATATTTATGGGACATAAAGAATTAAGTGTTGTTTCACGTGGAACAAAATTTTAATAAATGCAAATTCTTTTAACTTCTGCATTAAGCCGGCCACGCATATTCAGTTTTAACTGACAGCACAGACAGTGGCGTTGCGTGACCAAAATTAGGCGTAGGCGAAGTCGTGTCCGGGAGGCCCCTTTTATGACGAAAAAAAGGTCCTCCTCCATTTTTCCCACTTTTTTAACGCTTTGTTTAGTTTTGCGAGGCCCCTCATTTACAATACCGGGCCTCCAAGACCGTCCGCATTTTCATTTCAGTATTTTTCCTATTCCACATTCCATACCTTCACCTTACCGCGAGGCCCCCCAGGCACGAGGCTGTAGGCGACCGCCTACACCGCCTACACCGCCTACGCCTAGCTACGCTACTGAGCACAGATATGCTACTCGCATAGTTCCAAGTCAGAAATACATAGGTCTTAACAGTAAGACTTCTATTCCTTTGCTCTGCACTTTCTTAAGCCACTGGTCTTAGTATGTTCTGTAGCTACCCAAGCAGCATACAAGTGTTCTTTTATTGACTTTTATAAGCAAGGTACTACTCCAATGGGCCTTAATAACCAATAGACACAATTTTATAAATTTCCGATTTTCACCAAAATATTTTTTCCTTCCAAAATGAAAACGCCAAGGTTTAAAAGCGATATCTAGAAATATATAAATAAAATTATTACCCTATTTCTAAATAATAAAATCCAAATTCTTGTAGTTTTCCTTTGGCAGTAATAATGATAAATCCCTATGATGATACCGACCCTGTCACAAATTCATCGCTACTAAAAGAAGGCAGCGCGTAGCAGCCTTTGCTTACTTCCCGTGATATTTATTGGTCTTACACATGTATGGGTATCGTTTAAACCTGAATCCATATATTTTGTCGCGAGATTTAAAATGTGGGCCTTATTAACACCCCGAGCCTTATTTGCCGCAAGCACCTTATAAAACTTTTTGTCGTATCGCTTTAAATAACATAGGTTAATATTGGACTTCCTTGAACAATTGGGCCACCCTGTATTTAAATTTAAAGGGTTGTAAGTCAAAAACCAATTAAATGGCCCTGTATTAGTATATAGGCGGTAAGCTTAAATAAATTAAATAAAGAGCAGAGAGTTACACAGAGTTGTTTTAATTGCGTTTTTTTTTTGTAAAGTATAAATTATTGACTGTAAAATAATTAAAAATAAAATAATATAAAACATTATAAAGTCCTTATTTTGTCAAATAGAACAACGCCACGTTTTTCTGTATCTGACAGCTATTAAAAGTGCTATAAAAATATTATTTAAGCAAAAACAATATCCACGTGGCTGATATAATTTTTGGGGCAAAATATCAAATAATTTATCAACGTTAACAGAGTGAGGATACTCTCAACTTTTCAAAGAATTTTTTCCATTTTGTGTATTGTTTCTGTATTTAAGTACCATGTGACATTTTTCAGTTGATTTAATAAAATTGGGGTTTTTAAAGTGCTATTACATAAAAAAAATAAATAGAGATAAACTAATAAACAATAAAAACATTTTAGGTTTACTTTGTACGAATAAAGCGTAAACGTTAAAAACAAGCTTTTATTTTATAAATTAAGAGTAAAAAAATAATTTAATAAAGATTTTACTAAGCTTTTATTAAAATGCGCTAGAAAGAATACCACAAACTTTTTTGTTTAAAACTTTTACTATAAACATATAACGTCGGTACAAAATGTACAGGGTGATCAAACTTAAGTCGGCACTATTGCTAACTTCTTTATTAATAAAGATAGGAAGTCCATTAAATTAGTAAAGTTGTAGTGTTTTTTCCGCTGATTGCCAACAGAAATACAATTAAACGTTGGGTCTTTGATTTATTGCAAAAAATCTTATTTTTTAAATAAAACACATGTATATTATATTACCGTTTAAAAGATATATTAAAGAGCTTTAAAAAAATGTCTTTATGTGATATATCCAATTTTTAATAGTTTCGGAAATATGGCCCTCTTCAGGAATTTCATAGTAAACTGGGATTTTTTAAATAAAACACCCGATCTATTGCATCACCATTAAATATATAAGAGCTTTAAGAAAATACCACATTTGATATGCTCTCTCTTCTAGTTTTTAAAAATATATCCATTCCAATCCGAAAATTATGTTAAATTTCCATATCTAAATCTAAAGCTAGAAGCACGAAGTTTGGGGTCGAAGGTAAAATAGGCATTATACGAGTATCTACTATTTTTGAGATTTGGATTTTGGATATTGCCAATATTTTAAGTAATGGACATATCATATGTGGTATCTTTCTAGAGATTCTTAAAATATCTGTTTGATGGTTAATATACAGGGTGTTTTATTTAAAAATTGAGATTTGAGTCTGAAACAAACCTGAATCCGACCCATTATTAGGGCCTGCACGGACATTTATCGTTGTTATTATATTATATTACCATAAACCATCTATGTGATTCGTTGTTATAAACCTGTCAAGCATTT
Source organism: Listronotus bonariensis (assembly GCA_014170235.1). Taxonomy (NCBI): domain Eukaryota; kingdom Metazoa; phylum Arthropoda; class Insecta; order Coleoptera; family Curculionidae; genus Listronotus; species Listronotus bonariensis. Next base: position 8,376 of record JACEGR010003724.1, read on the forward strand.
AGTTAAACTGCAAAAAAAATTTCAACCTAAATTATATTCAGAAAAATAGGATGTAAAGCTGGCATGACCGGTTTGTAAGTTAACCGACTTCCAACGTGCCCCGACTTCTGGTTTTTACTTTTTTGCCGACTCTATACAGTTAGATAAACGATTTTGTAAGCAGCAACAAATTTTCAACTTAAATTATATCCGGAAAAATCGAGTGTCTGGCGTAACCAGTTTGTCAAGTTAACCGATCTCCAGTCTTCCCCAAATACTAGTCCCTATTTTATTGCTGACTTCCAATTTTTAAATTAAATTTTACCTGAAAAATCGGGTGTTAAGCTAGCATAGGCAGTATTAATTTTATCAAATTAAAAAGAGATATATTGTTTTTTTGCAGCAGACAAATTAGCAACAAATTGAATAATTTTTATTCAATGTATTACACATTTTCAGCGTATCCCTGTATCCAGTATCCATGCACAAAGTCGTTTTTAAAAAGCCAAAAATGATGTGGCACATTAATCTAAAGAGGGTTTTAAGTTTTGACTTTATTGAACGACAAAAAGCAAAAATTTACGTTAATTTTTTGAATTGATTCCAATGTACTGTAAATGCTTTTAAGAAAAACCAACTTCTAATATCTATTTTCGAAATTTAAAGACAAAAGGGAGCATTAACGGCATTTGAATTTATTTCGATCTAATGTCTATACGGGGTAAGTTGAAAAGTAAGTTTTTCTTCCAATTTTAATAGGAGGCTTTACTTTTATAATATGACATAACTTTTAATTCTAAACAAGTTTTAAAAATAATACTTTTCTCTATTTTAAAAATAAAGGTGGTTTTCTCTTCTTTCCTATTCATTAATTTGCACCTACCTCGTATACGCTATGTTTTATTTAATTTTTATGAGTGCTTTGTGAGTTTCTGTGTCATGCAGAGATTTTTATACGAAATAAAATTATTAGAGAAATTAACAATAAAAAGTTTTCCATATGGTTCAACATTCCTGATGGTCAATGTATATTAAACCAGTTGAAATTGGACTCATTCAATCTAATATGTTTTAATAAAGACATTTGCATATCAAACATGACAAAATCAGTGCTTACAATTGCAATCAACCCGAAATAACATGCTCATGTTCAATTTTAATAACATCGGTTATGAAAATGTAACACTTCAATATCGAACAGACGGTTTGCTTTACGATCTTAGTTTTTATGCTATTGTCACCGCTCTGGAGTTTCTGTTTGCGCTGAAACTATATCAACTGCCAGAGACATTAAATTGAATCTGGCTGCAAGCTGTACATTCAAATCATATTGAAACATCGCATGAAGTATATTGATTGACCACAAAGTGTGGCTGAATTAACCTATTTTGAACGCAGTTAAAATAGTTTATTAAGTAATATACAGTGTAGGCTAGGCCAAAAAACAAACAAACATACCTTCTTTTTAACAGAACTGTTAAATTATTTTTTATAACGACGAAAAAATATTCTAAAATTTTCAGCCCATAATATTACCATTAGGAGGTTCATCATTAAAATAATGGATTTTTCAAAATTGTTGCATTTTTTTATACAAAGTCTTAGAATCAGTCGCTCTTAAACCTTTAACTAATTCATATTCTTAAAGGAAATTAAATTCTCTACAAAAAAGCTTTCTTAGTAAACTTCCGTAGAACAAGCCGTTTTCTTGTAATCAATATAATTAAACATTATATTTGTTTTTAATTTTGTCCACTTAGATTATGAATTCTTTAAAGTACGATTAACATTAATATCTTTATAAAACAAAAAAATATAGGAAAAATTTTTATGCTCTACAAAAAGAATTATTAGCATTTTCGACAAATTCATGCTCCTTCCAAGTTATTCAATGATGAAATTAAATGAACATTTGAGGAGCTCCAAATCAAAAACGCAGTTGTTGATAAAACACAATTTTAGAATTCCTTACAATTTTTACTGCTCATTTTTCGTTTATGAATTTTAAAAAGTTTTTAACCGAAATATGTTATACTCATATATTTATAATGTAATATGTTTCTGATTAATAAACTTTTAAAAATGGATAATAAAAAGTGAAGTAACAATGAAATTGTTACTTTTAAAATTGTGTTTTATTAAAAACTGCGTTTTGACCTGAAAATCCTCATTTATTTTAACATTGAATAACTTTGAAAGGAATAAGTTTATCAAAAATGTTAAGAGACCTTTTTGTAAAGCATAAAATTTCGAAGAATAACACTGGCACACAAAAAGCTGATGTGCACCGGACGCGACCTATCTACGGGTATGTTTTCCTCCCCTGAATCCGAATTTAAGTCAGTTTAGGCCGTACGGGTCCCAATTTTGAGTAAATTTCAAAAAACGGCAAAAAACTGTGCAAATTTTCTCTAATTTCTACCGTTTTTGCAATATATTCAAATTGGAGGGTTGTACGGCCTAAACTAATTTTAAAATTCAGATTCAGCGAGTCGAAAACATGCCCGTTATAGGTCGCGTCCGGGCACATCACATTTTGTGTGTCGGTGTAAATAATATTTGTTTTATAAAGATAATAATATTTATGGTCGCGTCCGCTGTACAAAACTTTTATTTGTGCGCCGGTACACCGGCCTCATATATGAAAAAAAATGTACACCAGACGCGACCTATCTAGGGGCATGTTTTTTGACCCGCTGAATCCAAATTTTAAATTAGTTTAGGCTGTACACCTTCCAATTTTGAGTAATTTGGCAAAATGACCGTAAGAAATAGCAAATATTTTCACCCATTTCTTACGATTTTTTTACAATTTACTCGAAATAGGGACCCGTACGGCCTAAACTGACTGAAATTCGGATTCAGAGGGTCGAAAAGCATAGCCGTAATAGGTCGCTTCCGTGTGCCCATTAAACTTTGTTTTTTTCGTGTGCCGTGTAATTATTATGTGTTTTATATTGATATTAATATTTATGGTAGTTTAAAAAATCAAAGTTGCCAAAACTCAAAAAAACAAAAAGCAATGTGTTTAAAGCAGTGATTTACAAAAATAACATTGTATTTCTTTTATGCGGTAAAAGGTTGACGATTTAGACTAATTTCGAGGGTTTTTGTATAAAATGCAAGAATTGTTGAAAATTAAATAATTTTAATAATGCACCTTTAGTAATGTTAATAAGGCTGATAATTTGGGACGTTTTCTTTCGTCGGCACGTTCAATATATTCTTAAGCACCGTTAGTACATCAATATTTTAAGCAACCGTTGAAAATAATTGTTTACATGCTGAAATTATTTATTTATTCTCTACCTGTTGTATATTCCACACGCGTTAAACCGTCTCTTTTCACGCTGCCTGCTAACTTTTTGACTTAGGTAATGCTGTATACACTATCCCACCAAAAACATACTGGTTTAGTAAAATATACTGCAAGTCTTAAATATTTTTAAAACCACTAAAGCTACATTTACCAAATTTGGTATTATGTAAGGTACCGAGCCTGAAGAATTTAATAGAAATATCGGCACCGTTGCCAGATTTACCAGTTTCGTGCTACACGTACTTCTTTTTCGTTTTTTTTTTTTAATGGAATGTCCCATTTATTTTTATGCAATAAATTGCGCAGGCCAAATTTAATAGGTAAACAAATTTTTAAAATCTCATTTTTACTTTGCTGCTATAGATATGACAACACCCCATTTTAGCTAAAAATTCAGATGCGCTCAAATATCTCGAAAACGGCTTAAGCTGCGTTTACAAATTTTAATATTTAAAGGTTTCTAGACAAGCAAAATTGAACAGTGATATTGTCATTCGTTGCCAGATTTTCCAGTTTTGCGCCACACGTAATAATTTTGGTATTTTAAATCGGACTGTCCCATTTATTTTAGTTGCAATAAAGGAGCGTGCCAACTTTGGTAAGTTTTCAAATTTTCAAAATAATTTTACAAGTTACCGAGATATGACAACACCGCAGTTTTATTTAAATTTGACAACACTGCTGATATCACTAATCAATTAGGCATGTCTAAACACCCCGAAATACAAAATTTTGTAAAGACAGCTCTAGCAGTTTTAGATATATTTAGGCGCTAACCCCTTTTTGCTAGAGGTGTACTGTATTATATCTCGGCAACTAATAGGGACAAAATTTTAAAAATATAAAAAAATTACCAAATTAGATCCGCCTAATTTAATGCAATAAAAATAATTGGGACATTTCATTTTAAAGAATGAAAAATATACGTGTAGCACAAAACTGGGAAATCTAGCAACAGTATCGATATCACTATTTAATTTTGCATGTCCAAAACACTCCGGATACCAAATTAGGTAAATGTAGATTTAACCAGTTTTAAAGATATTAAAGAGCTGCGGTACTTTTTACTAACCCAGTAAATATAAAAAACGTGAGCCAAGCTAAGTACTAAAACTATGCTTTGCTGTAGGCTTCGCCGCAAAGAATAAAGATCTAAATGAGTAGCCAAGTTTTGTACAAAATATAAATATTTATGAGATAAAGTAGGTTAGATTTGACTTGGCCAGTTTTTATTTTATTAGTCATTTTTAAAGTTATTTAACTTATTTAAATATTTTTAAAATTATAAAAGAAACTGGCCAAGCCAAATCTAACCTACTTTAAGATCTCATACATATTTGGATTTTGTACAAAACGTGATACTCATTTAGAACTTCTTTTTTTTGCAGCGAAGCCAAAAGCAAGGCATAATTTTGGTATTGAACTTAGCTCAAGGGTTTTACATTGTTTTTGGTGGGATATCATTACTTTTTGTAAAGAAAACCAGACAAGTATTTAGATTGTATACATTTTCTTAAATATTAAAAATAACAATGTAACAATCAAAAAAACGTTTTTATATATGTATATGTCAGTGGAAAATTGACGACTTTTGAACCTTCCTTGCTTGCTTGCTTATTTTTGGCTTTAATACTAGTCAATCACCAGCACCCTCCCTTCCGGTCATATGAGCGATGTCGCTCATAAGCTTTCCAGAACTTTGTCGTTGGAGAATTTGGATAATCGAGCTTTGTAGTTCTTAGAAATCCTTAGCAAATGTAGATAACGAAATTTTCAGCAAATGTAGATCTTCCCAAGAACTGCTACTGGTATTGCGCATACCCGGTTTCTTCAGTACTGACGGCCCCCGCGCCGCCCACCTCCATTTTCCGCCATTGGAAAACACCTCGTGCAGTGCGCCAGGCAGAAAAACATCAGGTTATAGGAATCTTCACTCACATGGCCTGGTTTCAGAAAAAAGATGCCTTTTGAATTTAGCAGTGAGTTTCTTATCTTTCTCGGGGCTCCAAAACGTTTTCTACATCCTCCATGCATACCACGTGAGAGCCGTATTAACTTCCTTCAACGTCTAATCACCACCGAGAAGGAACGGAAACTGACTTTTAGACCCTCATATCTTTATAACCATTTAAGCTGGCTTTATCAAGTTTGGGCTTCTAGTTCTTACGGATATAAATAAACACACGTAGTTTCATGTTACGTTAAATAGGTTTTGAGTAATGGAGGGGTCAAAAGTGGCACCAAGTGGTTCGTGTAATATTACACGCGGCGCTGTACCCAGTTTTTCTGCTTGAACTTGGCTTGACACGCTGCCGCATGTCTAGATACTTTATTTTAATAAACTTGCATGGAAAATTCCATTTAAAATCAAAATAAAGCTAAACATGAACTTTGTAACAACCTTTGTTAGAAAGTAAGATTTTACGACACCAACAACAATGGAGTTACGATTTAACGTAATATCGGTGAAAGCTTTTTAACCCTTGTGTAATTTTTGGAGGGTTTCGATAGCAGGCTAACTGCAACCACCACTAAATTAAGTTTAATAGCTGAACCACCCCGCCAAACTACATTTTAGTTGAGGGCATAGAATACATCGATTGTCCAACCAGGATATGAATTTTCGATAAAAACACAATTTAAAACATGGTTGTTTACGAGATTTTTACGGATATACAGGGTGTTTCAAATTAAAGGGTGACAATTGAGATTGCAGAAATCAAAAGGGATATAACGTCGGTTAAATCAGGGTAAACTTGCGTAGTTAGGACCTCTTCAATGGAATGAGTGGGGTAAGACGGGGTAGCGAGAAAGACGGTACACACTCAAAAGGTGGGGGTAAATTAACAATACAAATACAATTCCTTGTAATGTAAACAATCTTTTATGCTTTTCATAAATGTTGTACAGGGTGTTTCATTTTCGATGGTTTTACAGGGTATTTTGAAAACCGTAAGACATATCAAAATTCTAATATAGGACTCCCGATCTCTTTTTTTTTAGAAATCAACTGTAGTGAAAACAGTTTATGGCTTTTGCGATCTATTTTGAGCTGATTGAGGTGATTTTTAGATTTTGCCCATTATTACAATTTTTTTAACTTGTTTGCTACTAAAGCTATAAAAAAACTTTAAATAAATAAATTTTGTAGTTTTTTCCGTAGAATATTGTGGTGTTGTTTTCTGATGGACAGTTTTTGAGAAAATTATTCTAATAAGGTTTTTTTCTTATGGTATATTTTAATTTATGTTTATTAGGCTTTCTTTAGGCTTGTCTAACATATATGTTTTTAAGTAACTATGGTTTATTTCAAATTTTACCAAAATTGGCATTTTCCTTTAACTTGGCTTTTTTATAAAAGGCCATGAGAGAAAATGACAAAAATAAATAGTACTAGAAAATTTTAAATTAAATTGATAGAAAATTAATTATAAAAATTAATCATAAATAAAAAGAATACACCCTGTAGAGCTAACCCCGCCCCTATAAGAAGTTATTAGTTTTGTTGCACAAGCGATCAACAATAAAGGCCAGTTGTTTAAATTTTTTTATCGACAAAATTTCAAAAGAAAACTAACCAGAATTAACCTTCTTATCGGAACAAGTTAGCTCTACAAGGAGTATTAAAAATCAAATCAAATCCTTTATTCATGTTTTACAGTTTTTTATAACCGTTTACACACGTCCAAATAAATAAATTTTACTTAATATATACTAAAATGAATTTAAAATAAACAGATAAAATAAATAAAAATTGAACCATTTGCATTAAAAAACAAACCAATTAAAAAAATACACTTTACACCTTACGTTATTTTAATTTATTAATAATTTTTAATTAGTTTCATTTTAATTTAATTGGACATTTTTTGGTACACTTTATGAATATTAAAGTATAATATTTCTAAAATTTAAGGGGTAGTATTTGATTTTACCCCAACTTTTTTGGCCAACAAAAGTATTTTTCATAAGCTTTTCAGAGAGAAGCCACATAAGGGGTGCTGCCTTTTAAGATTATAATGTGGCTGGGGGTGCAGCTTAAAGGGTTGATGATACGTCATTTATATCCCCCGAGTATTATAGAAATGGTTTTATTTTTTTATTTTTTTGGTATTTGCCGTGGTTTAAAAATATAGCCATTGTAAGTTAAAAAAACGTTGGGTTTTTGGTTACAAGTAAAGCTAATAAAATTGTGTAAAAAAGATTAAAATCTAGACATAGTTTTTCATTAAGCAAGACAAACATACAAGTAGTTTCTCCGTAAATACTAAGACAACACCCGAAGCGGTTTTAAGGTTAAGGTTTAATTAGAAATGCTCCCATGCCACTTTTAATACCAAAGTTGCATTTTAATTAATTATAAAGTTTTGGTAAACAGCTTAAAGGAAAATTATTAAATTTTCAGTTATTTTAGACCATAAATGTTCGGAAATAAATTTGCTAAGCCTGAAAACTTGTGATTGCAATAACTTGTGGTTTGTTGTTCCACTGAGTGATGGGTCACACATGGGCCGGTGAAACAGCGACGAGACCGAGATTCGACGAGCTTTTGACAGTATGTACGCTATGGTAATTAAAAAAAAAAAAAAGAAAACATTTTTTCTTTCCCTCCAACGATCTCAAAAGTTTCGTTTTGACTTCAAAAAGTGCCAGTTAACATTTGAGCACTTAATATTTATATTAAGATAGTCCGCATCGCGTTTTTCTATTTCCCATAGGAATATTATGAGGAAATTATTTTTCACCTTTGAAATTTTATTGCTAGCCTGCCGTGTGTCATAAAAAAATATGTTAGCCTATTTTTGTGGGGAATTGAATACTATACAAATACAAAAAAGATTTTACGATTTTTTGCGGAAGCTAATATTTTAAAAGTAATGGTAATGAGGTAAAATTTACCGCAAAATGTCAATGCTTTGATGCGTTACAGTAAATTTGATGGTTTTATTGAATTAAATTATTTTTAAAAATGTCTGCTTATCCTGAACTTAGTTTTTTGAGTAATAATTGTTGATCATTTTTTGCAGTCATCTAAAAAAATCAAATAGTTTGAAAAGAAATGTTGTCGGTAATATTACCGACCGAAAATAGTAATATATATTAATATTTTTCAACTATAAAAGGATCTGTGGATAAATTAATTTGTTAAAATTTATAAAAATTGCTATTTTCAACGATTTTTTTAGACAAGACATTTCAACTTGGTCTCATGATAAAGTTATATCGAATGTGCTGAATTTTTTTAAAAGTTAAAATTAACGAATGACGTTGCTGAACAAAAAATTGTATTAATTAAAAATATAGAAATTACCGTACAAAAGATAAAGAGCAACTACAGTAGTTAAAGAACATCGGCAACGTTATCTAGACTGTTTGAAAAAGAATCTTCTAAATTATAACCAATTTGGTTTAATTTATGACCAAGTAATTGTTAAATAATTTATAAGCATAAAAGATAAGGTTTTAATTTTCAACAAACCAAATATAACTTAATTTATTTATTACGCTATCAAATTTTACCTGGCATTTTTTGACATCAAAACGAAACTTATAAGCTTGTTGGAGGGGAAGAAAAAATGTTCGCATATATTCGTGTTTAAAGTGGCGATAATCGTAGAAAGACGGGCATACGTTTAATGGTCAATTTTTACTATATTCCCAGCAAAGGAAATCATATGTCGATCGGAGGGTGCCGAGGCCTCGAACGCGAGCATGACGCGACAGGGCAAAAACTACCCCTTTGGATTATCCCACTGGGTCAAAGAGTGACATAATGAAGCCCTCTAAGACAATATAAAAAAGTACACAAAACCCTGACTTCTACCGATCATTATTTTACAGACAAAAAATAAAACATTTTCCTACCTGACAGGTTGAGTTTTTTGCTATTTCATTTCAAGCTCTTTGCGTGTAATCTTTTCGCAAATATTCTTTTAAAGTATAGCTTTAAAGTACATGACGTTTTTAAACCTCTTTCACCAATATAATATTAAACAAATCCATCTTTAGTCCAAACATTTTTTGACGTAATACTAATTTCCCGTGTAAAAACCAAACACAATCACAATATAAATCACACACTGTAAACAAAACACAAAATAGTTTTGTACTGCATTTGTTTATTAAAGGACGCGGAATGCTGTGGTCGGACACGCTAATATGCTTGAGTGCTGTCGATGCCTGTAAAAATTGCGCCTTTGTGCGGAGAGCCTAAATTTAACATAGCTGGTCATAGCCAAATCACTACCAAGTCATTTATTTTCTTAAATTAACTTTAACTTCTCTATTTTAAGTGGAATGACCTATACATTTTTCTAAAAATCAACTCTACAACCTATTCCAAGAAGATACTTGACAATATGATATACCTATCTTAATTATTTTTTAAGAAAATAACATTGAAATTGTCATGCTAACCGCAATTTTTATCGATTTGTTAAAAAATGATGGTAGAAAAGGAGTAATGCGATTTTTTACACATATTTAATAAACCCTATGACCTGCCACCGTAAAAATACAGTTTCCGGTTTTAGTGCCACAGAAATTGACTTTCAGCAGTAAAAAATATTAATTATAGTAAAACGCTAGGCTGCTTTGAAAATAGCGAAGAAAATATATTTTTTAACGTTTTACTATTAATAATTTAAAAACTATTATGTCTAAAAATAGGATATAATTAACAAAAAACATCAAGAAATAAGTGTTTAGCTTAAATTTAAGGCTTAAGGTAGTGGTTTCCACTTAAATTATTGAAGTTCTTTACTGCCGAGAGACAATTTCTATGGGATCTTCCGGTAAAAGAAAACTTTATTTTCTTGGTAATAGGATATAAGGTTCATAAAATGTGTGTCAAAAATCGCATCAGCTCTTTTCTTTTATCATTGGCTTTTAACAAATCGATAAAAATGGCATGACATGACATTATTAACTGCCATTTCCCAAAACTAATTAAGATAGGTATATCATGTGGTACATGTATTTCCTTGGAACTGCCTGTAGAATTGATTTTAAAAAAATGTACAGGGTGTTTCATTTAAAATAGCAAAGTTCAGTACACTTTCAATTAAACCGGATGTGCCACATAAAATCTGCATCCCATCAAAATATGTGCACCTAGTATATTTTTAGTATTTAGGGCATTCCACGCGAAATGAGAAAATGACTAAAATTGTAAAAAATCTGTCATATCAATAAAAATAATAGCGGAGATATCAAACTTGGCAGTTGTAATGAGTTAAGAGACCTTCATAATAAGGTGTTTCTCAACCCCTCTTTCTATTTAAGATTTTGGGGGTGAGTCTCACCCCTACTAGAGGGTTGCAGTTCAGAGGGTGAAAATGGCAAAAAAATGTTTCCCCCTAAAATAAAAAAATTGATGTGTCCGAGCGTTTTTCTTTATATGAACTGGAGTGCCCAAAAAATTAATTTTGTTTTTGTTTCAAATGACCACCTTGTATTTATTATAATAGTTTTTTAAATAATTAATATGTAAATACATGGGCGTCTCTAGGATTATCAAATTTAGTTTATCTAATAACTGGGACATGGGACCCATACCAGATGCTATTGATGCTAAAAGGGACACTTTGGTCAAGAAATTTTTTTGTTAGAATTAGCGAAAAAAGTTGTTTTTTTGTTTGCCTCCCCTAGAAAAATTTAAGTTTTAGAAGCGAATCCTCTATTTGTATTTTTTCGTGGGTTTATTCAAATTTAATCGACAAATCTTAAATTTCGCAAAATATCTTATTTTTCTGATAATTAGGGGCATCTGAAAATCTTGCATTAATAAAAATTTAGCGTGGAAATATTTCAACTGGCAAAAAGTTTTTTAAAAAATACAGATATATTTGCAAAATTTTGGATTTGTCAATAAAAGTTCATGAAATTTACGAAAAAAGTACAAATAAAGAATTTGCTTCAAAAACAAACAAAAAAATCAACTTTTTTCGCAAATTCCAAAATATAAATTTTCTTAATAAGGATTTTTTTGATGTCCCACCAGTCACACTCGCTCAAGTGATAATTTCGAGAAACGAAGAAAGTAATCGAGGTTTTTTACAAAGGGATGTTGTTAATTAGCTATTATTTGATATTATAAAATACATTTTATTATGGTATAAGTTTCAATTACTTATTATGGCTTATAAATATTAAAATTCCAGAGTCAAATGTCGCACTAGTCACTATGAAAATAAAATAATTTTTCATTAAAAAAATATTGTCACTTCAGAGTAAAAAGCGTGGGTGCATTTTACTATTTTTTCTTTAATTTTCCGCATAGATATTGGCAAATATAATAATTATAACATTTAATATATTAAGCACCCCACGCTTTTTACCTGAAGTGACAATATTTTTTTTAATGAAAAATTATTTTCTAATTTTTAGTTCTGGTTGCATATAAAAGCGTGTTTTTTTAGTTTTTTAAACTATTATTTATTTTTATATTTAGCAATTATGTAACAAAAATAATAATACTTATTTAAATAGTGTTTACATCAGTATAAAAGTTTTTACTAAAACAAGTTTTTTTTTTAGTTTTTTTTTTTAAATTTACACCCTGTATCTCAAAAGTTAAGATGTTTAGGACATATGTTTATATGAACTTTTCCCTCCTAAAAATAAGCTAAAATAAGCCCTGTATTTTTAGCCATTAACTAAATTACACCCTGTATAGGATACATTTTATATTGAGAACGAAATATTTCTTAAAGGTCAGTGGCCGAACTGAAATTCGACTTTAAGTATGCCACGGTAAGAGAGAAGGATTTTTGATGTCCCACCAGTCACACTCGGTCAAGTGATAATTTCGAGAAACGAAGAAAGTAATCGAGGGTTTTTACAAAGTTGTTGTTAATTAGCTATTATTTGATATTATAAAATACATTTTATTATGGTATAAGTTTCAATTACTTATTATGGCTTATAAATAATAAAATTCCAGAGTCAAATGTCGCACTAGTCACTATGAAAATAAAGAAATTAAAAATTAAAGAAGTATCAGTTTAAGGTAAAAATGGTATCAAGAAAATAAAACTTGGTTTTCATTATTTTGCTGGGTTCTCTCTCGTCCCCCCTCTCTCTATCTTTAAATTCACTGTAATAAATAAAACATTAACTGCTGCCTTGTTTTCTTTGTCTAGTATTTCAAAATTGCCAAGAGTTTAATTAAAACGACTAAAAGGCACGGATGAAATATTTTGAGCAGTCAAGGTTTATATTTACAAATTACAAATTTAGGATTAATCTTTTTGCTGGTGCTTTGTGATTTATGTGATAATGAAGAAAGCTTTTTATATTACTAAAGTCTCTTCGTTCAAGTATTTATAAAAACTACACTCCTGGACAAAAAAAACCGGACAAGCAAAATTTTGTTAAGATTTAATCTTAAATAAATTTGTGGTTTTTGACTGATTTCAATTAAAGACCTCTGTGCCAAAACAAGGTAAGTCACATTATAGATAGAAAGTTTTGAAAAATTAAAAAGAATTTTTAAAATCGGCCCACAAACGCCAGAGTAATCGCGTAACATACGAAAAAAAACCATACGCGGCGAATTGAAAACCTTCTCGTTTTTGAAGTCGGTTAAAAAAAAATATACATTTTTTTTTTAATGGGGAAAATAACCCATTTTACTTTGGGGTATAAAGAAGGTAATAAAAAACGTGATTAATATGATATAACAGAGAAACATGAACCCAAACTTTTTATTATTTTGTTGAACTTACCTGGTCTTTGCCCAGAACATTATATTGAAATCATGGGCGCCGGCAGAATGACTTTGGAGGGTGCAATATATTGTGAAGAACAAGAAAAAAAAGTGCCTCCCGGCGCCTATGACGTCACTCGACGCGAGAACCACATGACCACACATTTGAATCCAGTCCCCACCTGTGGGGTCATCCGATAATCACGTGAGGCTTGAAGGGGTTTAGGAAAAATCACCAAACGTCACTAGAGGGGCGGGGGTGTTGTGAAGAAATGACGTGTATTTATTTTTTTGTTAACAAGCTTGCAATTTTAATAACAGTGTTGAGAAGAGAATCAAAGGCTATAATTGCAAATATGAATTATGAGAAAAAAATACTATTTAAAAGCAATATAAAAACAAGTGTACAACAATGTAACTATATTTTTTTTTCGCCCTTCGGGGTCATCCCACCCAGGCCCGACGACCGCCCCCTAGGTGGTGCACTGCAGCCTGAAGCTTATTGTACCTTGACCCTTACTCCTTCCCATTCACACACCATTCATTCCATAACTTCTGATGGTTGTTGCTCGGTCCGTTTGTTCACCCCTCTTTCGAGCAGAACACTGGCAAAAGCCGTTGCCCAAACCTACAATGCCGGTCACCTATCCAAGTTATGGGCGCGCACTTCACTGCTTAACTCCGGAGATCGACGCTGCCGATACAACCGAGCAGCCACAAGCGCGCCACAAAAAAGTTTAAATACTTGACACTTGATAAACGTATATTTTCATAAAAATGTACAAAATAGCGTTCAATGTAACAGCAAAAAGTCTTGCAAAACTTATACTTTTATACTTTTGGGAATTGCATCTTTGAGAAGGCCATCACTTCTAATTGTGTCTCTAAAATGTCACATATGTTTTAGCTTTTGGGTAAAACTTTATTTCTAATTCTAAAGCTCAAATTCATATATTTCTACACTCTGGATCAAGAATACCCTAAATAACAAGTTTAAATATTCGATGATTTGTAATCTGTTAAAGACATTACAAACACATCATGTAATGCCCTGATAAAATATCACATCACTGCTTACTTTTGCCAAATTCCATTAGCGTAGCGAGGTGGGGATTTGTCTGCCCTGGGCCCCCAGCCCAAAAAGGGTGTGCTGTATAGAAAAGAAAGTATAAGTTTTTTTTTGTCTTCAACTTTATTCGACTAAGAAAAAGTCAAAGACGGGGGACCCCGACGACACATACTATATATATATATTTGGAAAGGGCCCCGTTTGGCATGGTAAAATTAATTTACTGAGATAGTATGGACCCGATACCTCTAGCTACGCCACTCGGCCATATTGTCCAAATGAAGAGGGCGTCACTGGCGCAAGCGTCAGGAAGAGTTCATTCATGTTTAGTTTACAATATGAGTAAAAACCTCGCGAGCGGCGTTGCCGGGCTTGACAAATAACCACACATTTTAAGAATTTAGCTTTTAAAACAAAGTTAAACACTAATAGCTTTAAACATATTTAGTTTATTATCATATCAAAATATTAGAAATATATTTATTGTTTATTTAAAAGTTATATTACGAAATCGTTTTTAATATAAGCTTATCCAATAATTACGTGTGGTTAGTAATTTTAGAGCGGCAAAATTTAATTTGGCAAACAGCATTTTAAGCGCTTTTACTGTGATGTATTGATGACAACAGCTCAAACGTAAACAAACTTGGTCCATTTGTCGTTGTGCCTGTCCTAGTAAACATCCTCCAGCGACGGACCAACCCTGCGGTGCTAATTACAGATTTCAACACCTCTTTATAAATAAATTAAAATAATATTTTTGGATAGCTACCAATTATCATGTGAGGGGCCAGTTGCAAAGGGTATTCTACACCAAATTACCACGTAAAAGAAAAAGAACCTTTAAACTGAAGGTTTGCATTCAATCTTAAGTGTGAATATTTTGTTATAGAGGTAGTCATAGCGTAAAACATAATTTATATAAATTCAAAAAATTAAAAATGATAGAACATTGTATACTTTTTAAAGAGCAATAGGAGCTACTCAAATTAAAACTAATTATGATTTGCTTAAAGAAATAATCCTTGCTTTTATTGATCTTCACACATCTAAGCCGCGTCCAGATTTGCATTAATTCGCCAAACATCCGTCAAACTAACCAATCTGTTTGTGCGCCTCTTTTGACGCCAAAAACCGACAAGCCCTGAATCGCCGGCAAATCATTTGCCAAGCCTTGAAACGACGTGAATTCCGTCCACGTCCGGGCTATGTGGCGGGGTATGCGGCGTAGAGCGGCACGGCAAATAGTTGCAAGTCTGGACCCGCGGTTTAAGCAAGGCGCAAATTAAGATGAGTATAGACTGTGAAAGTGACGCAAACATGCAACACGCGCGCATGATAATCCGCACATTAAGACGCGTTTAATCGCAACCAATCACCTTTCTAAAATGTCTGATGTTCGAACAAACACAGTTGTTATTATTAAACTTAAGTTCCTAATTTGAATCAGAGGCATTGAAGAGATTGTGATGTTTAATTTTGTTAAACAATGAATTTAAGTTACCTAATAAGTATGTTCTATCAGAGAGAAAAAGAAGTTGACACTTTCGAATTACAATTACACATAAGATTAACTGCAGCAAGCTTACAATCTGATGATTTCGACAATAAATAAAACAATAAAACTATATTTTATCAAAAATCTGAAGCGCGCCATGCATGAAATGGTGCCACTGCTACAAAAGCAACGCGTTCTCTAGTGAAGACGACTCGCGCCTCATCGAGTGGCTAGTTAATTTGCGCTGTTCAATATAGACACGCAGCGTATCAAGACAAGTTTAAGCGCCCCGAGAGTAATATGTGTGTATGTGTATTTATATCCATCCAAGGACAACCAGAAGCCCAAATTTAATAAAGCTAAAGTAACCGGTTATAAAATATGTAGGTGCAAAGGTCGTCAATTTTTCACTGACTGACATAGAACAAAAATCTAACCCACTTCCAGATGACCTAGAAGGATGAAATTTAGAAACCCGCTCGGCAATTGCGTGTGGCTATAGAAATAAATCCTAAAATAAGAAAAAAACTTAAAAAAATCAGGGTTAGGCAAGGGGGTCCCAGACACAAAAAAAATAATTGTAGTGTTTGAACCGTTACAAGTAAATATTTGAAACCATCCCAATATATGTATTATTATATTTCCTATTAAACATATATATATAAAAATAAAAATTAGGTCAAAAACAAGTGGTGTCTCGATATAAAAAAACTCATTAGTAACGCATTAGATTGTTTATTATAACAACCGTTAAGAAGATCGCTTATATCGCCCGGACTAATTTAAGCATAAACAGACAATGCGCACTGTTGTTTTCAGCGTTTAAGAAAATGTAGACAAAAGCATAAAAAAGAAAACTGTACAGCGGAAACGCAAGGAAAAATATTAAATCTAAATATTTGTCTAGTTTTCTTTACAAAAACTATTGATATTTCACCAAAAAATATAAATGTGAAAAAAGGAGCCAGGTTCAGTACTAAAATTATGCTTGGCTGTTAGCTTTGCCGCAAAAGAAATTTAGATCTAAATAAGTGCCAAGTTCTGTACAAAATTTAAATATGTATAAGATTTTAAAATTGGTTAGATTTTACTTGGCCAGTTTTTAACAGAATTAAAATAATATTTAAATAATTTGAATAACTTTATAATATGACTGATATGGTAAAAACAGACCAAGTCAAATCAAACCAAATTTAAGATTTTATACATATCTGGATTTTGCACAGAACTTGGCACTAGATCTCCATTTGCGCCTTGCCCTAAGAGTTTAAAAAACTAAAAAACACGCTTTTATATGCAACCGAACTAAAAATTAGAAAATAATTTTTCATTACAAAGAGTTTGTCACTTCAGAGTAAAAAGCGTGGGGTGCATTAATACTATTTTTTCATAACTTTTCCCTCATAGATATTTGCAAATAGAATAAGTTATGAACATTTAATATATTAAGCACCCCACGCTTTTTATTCTGAAGTGACAAACTCTTTGTAATGAAAAATTATTTTCTAATTTTTAGTTCGGTTGCATATAAAAGCGTGTTTTTTAGTTTTTTTAAACTATTATTTATTTTTCATTTTTTAGTTCGATATATCAATGTAGTTTTTTAAAAATAAATGCTCCAGTTTATTCACTAAAAATTCCTTCGCCATTTTGTCAAGAGTAGTATTAGGATCTGTAAAGGAATTTATTTATCCTGGCGGTCCTAATCAGGATAACGGGATACTGTTTTTAAATTATTGCATTGTCATCGGTCCTTGATACGTGTGCAAAGTTTCAAAGAAATTGAATCGCTGGGAGTTGGTAAAAATTAGGCTCAAAGATTCCGTTACATAGATAGATAGATAGATAGATAGATAGATAGATAGATAGATAGATAGATACAACCCAAGCTAATAAAAGCGATAGTGAATCCTACTCTATTTTTTAAAACTTCGTGTAGCCGTGTGTGATATATTACAGAAGAAAAGGGTATTAAAATTATAGTAGGGGAGTCCAAGAGGGGGATTTCTTAATTAACTATAGTGCGTCAGATTAATATACCCGGGGATACCTTGTACCTGGTTAAGTACCTCCACCAAATATGAGCTCCGTATACAGGGCCGATCTAAAAATCAAAAATATATCCATCAGAAATTTTCTAGAGCGTCAGATTAAGGTAGGGTAAGGTAATTACAAGCTAAACAGTGTAAGAGTGACGTAAAAAAGCGGAGAGCTACAAAGTTGTAAAAAAACTTTATTTGTACATTCTTAATCGTGGCTATTTTTTTTTAAGGAAAATATTTAAAGGATAACGAAAAATATTATAACTCGATACGATATGAACGATTTCAACAAGTCGAATGGTACCATTTTTTTTGATGACAGCAGTTGAAAACCTATAACTTTTTTCCAACCAATTAAAAGGTACATATTATACACCACATTTCTTATCCTTGTCATCTGAGTCTCTTGCAACCCGGTCAGGTCTCTCCCATGACGCTCTAGTAAATCCCCATTTAGCATCGTAGGTCTCCCCTACTATTACTGTAGCACATCAAAGTGCATTTCTTTACTCTGTTTTTAAATAAATTCACCTTAAAAAAATTGCAACTTTATAATAATAACAAATACATGCATAAAATACTCTACTCTAAAGTAAAATTGACAGCTGAAATGTTCAAAGTGGCGGCTGGGCGCCATCTTGAAAAAAATTAAATGGAAATGGGGTTTTGTTGAACATTATTTTAAATGTCCTGACGAGTACTTTATAACGATAGAATATAAAGTTAATACCTTTACTTGATACAAAATGTATAGGGTGGGAAAAATTGGGGTTTTTGTGGGTTGTCTCAGTTATTACTAAGACAATTTTTTTTAGAAGTTTTTACGTAGAATCTATAGAAAATATTTGATTTTTTATACAGGGTTGCGTTTAAAAGTTACTATGCCAACTTGATGTTTTTCTTTAAGGAAGACCCTGTATATTTTTTACTAAATATTAGCCCTTGCCAGAGCAACTAAATGTAAATAAATTATCCGAGAGAGATAGCTGCTGGGCCTTCCTTGTCTGTCTTCAAGGCAGGTAAACGCAGATGGCGCGTGAGTCGACTTTATCGTTTGCCCGCCAAATTCAAATTATATAGCTGTGCTATTTTTGCCCTTAATGTTAGGTACTTGTTTTGTTTCCTATTAATATAAAATATTGGGGTTTAGTTCAATAATTACACACACCTTATTAAAAATGTCATTTATTTGGTTTTTATAAAGATTTTTCTTACAGATAACCATGTCAATATTACCTTAAATTATCTGTTGAAAAGCACAAATTTAATATATACACTGTGATCACTAATAAAAGTCAATATTCAAAGTCCAATTAAGTGTAAAAAACCACGAAACACAATAAATCACAGAAAATGTAAACAAACTGTCCAAACAAATCGGCCATTGAAAAATATCAAACACAAATATCGATTAACATTTCGGCGTGACTGCCTGCAGCAACTTGTTGTCGAAGTTAAAAATATTCGATTCATGGTATATTTTCTTTCTCTTAATTAGATGTGAGCCAAAAAAGGACATTAAAGTTTACATGCAGAAATTGTAAACAACTTGGCAACCAGGGCAAAGCGATTGATTGCTCCATCTACGATAGCCTGCCATGATGAAAGACAAAGACATATTTATTGAACTTGCGTTAAACCAGAAAGAGATAAATACAATGGACAAATTGTTAGGACCAAGGGTGTTATTTAATAAGTGTCCGATATTTCAGAGAGTGATTTTTCAAGTATTTTTAAGGTAAAAGTTCCTATGAACGTGTGGTCTAAGATGCTTCGCTTTCAAGATACAGGGTGTCAAAGTTTTATTTTTATTTATGTTTTTTCTGTATAATTTCCTAAATAATGCCGATTTCCGAACGAGAATTGTATTATGTCTGAATTTTTACATGACAACACAAACAAAATGCATTGACTAGGCTACTTGATAAAACCGTCATTTTCGGCGGTCTTTACTTAGCATATTTATTACTAAGCGTATGCATCGATTATTTTAAACTAAAATATTTCGAAAACGGTTGCTCCTAGCGTCATCTAATAAGAGTACCTTTTTACGTAAAAATGACTAAGGAATCCATTTCTTTTAACAAAATGTAAATACAGGGTTGTACAAAAAGTCATGAGCCTTTGAAAGTGAGAATATACATGTGGCTAGCGCCCTCTACAAGTAAGAGCTAAATTAAGAACAAATTCAAATTTCTCATGTCAAAAAACCCCCAGGTACCAATTTTCGTTCGGAAATCGGCATTATTTAGGAAATTATGCAGAAAAACATAAATAAAAATAAAACTTTGACACCCTGTATCTTGAAAGCGAAGCATCTTAGACCACACGTTCACTTATTTTAATTGGGTGTCTATCCAGTGTAACAATTTTAACTAAAATAGGTGTTTTTTTATGTTTAACAACCTGTATCTTATGAACGAAAAATTTGCAGCACTTGTTTATATGACCTTTTGTTTTTATTTTCTAATGTATTAGCTGCCTAAAATTTTCTAAATAACATTATGTAACACCCTGTATAATTGACTACTGTGGTTTTATTAGCATTTTTATTAAAGGATCGTAGATAATTAGTACATCAACCCACAGCTTGCGCAGGTTCATTTTGAAAAAAACTGACATATGGGCTTTTTGCAGAAAGTTTCTCAATATGAGTTAAGGTTAAATATGTTTAAAACTGTCGCAGGCAAATGGTTATTTAAGGCAAATGGCTTCTGTCTAGGCAAATCTCTTTTATCTGGGCAAATGACTTCATAAAAATATTTTTTATTTAAAAGCCATTTGCCTAGGAAAATGGCGTTTGCCGTGGTCCTTGTTGGGCAAATAACTGTGATATATTTAATGACATATTAAGCCGCGTCTAGACTTGCAACAATTCGCCAAACATCCGTCCACACTAACCAACCTGTTTGCACACTCCTTTGATGCCAAAACACCGACAAGTCCTGAATCACCGGCGAATCATTCGCCAAGCGTTAAAACCACGTGAATTCCGTCCACGTCCATGTCCGCGCTTTTAGACGCACAGTTTGTCTTGCCAGACGTGGCGGCTAGAGGTGTCGTATGAACGTTTTTACCTTCGGGGATCAAGGAAAGATTCACGCTAAATTGACGGCATCTTTCTTCTGGATCTAAGCGCTGTGAGCGAAGATTCCTATAAGCTGATGGTATCCTGTTTGGTGATGAACACGAGGTATTTCTCAAATGGCGAGAAATAGATGGGCGTGCCATGGGAACTGTCAGAAGTGAAAGTGAAGGTTATACGTAACACCAGTAGCAGATCTTGGTTTGACAGTCGACAATTTATGCATTGCATCGAACATTGAATTATTTGTTTTCTTTTTGGAATTTCTGGGAGCTACGAGCTCGATTATCCAGATTTTCCGCCGACAGAAGCCCTGGAAAGCATTGACCGGAAGGGGGAGAGTGGTGGATTGGACCTGAAGGGACCAAAACCAAGAAAAAAAAATAGAAATAGAAATTACAGTAAAAAGCAAAGCACGTGTTATTTAATTGGTTCGAACCGCTATAGACGGTCATGCGAAACTGTCACATTGGGGCGGTCATGTGGTGAGTTTTTGTTAATTAAATATATTTTTTTATTTGCTTTATTAAGAAATGACCGTCTGGTTATGCAAATATTTCTATTTCAATTTGCCTAAAAATTGTTTCGGCAAATAGCATTAACAAATGAAAATATACTATTTTCCCAGGCAGAAGGCATTTGTCTAGACAGAAGCCATTTGCCTAAAATAATTATTTGCCTGCAACAAAACAGCAACTATGTTTACAACATTTTTACAAAGTCTGGGAGTTTGGCACATTTTGGCGCTGTTGCCAGATTTTTTTGCTGGTTTACATTATTTTTAGCGTGCAAAATGTTTAATTCACACAGTATTCACTATCCTAATCTACCCCTTAATGTGTCTAGTTTATGGTCCTCTAATGTGGATTTCTTGTAAGGGCAAAAAATAAAAGCAAATTAATTAAATAGGCCACTGGAAACCTTTAACACAACCTGATAAAACGAAGATAAAACTTCTAAAGCTTTACATTTTGCGGGTAGTTTAGCGTTTACGTGAGCCATAATACGTGACGTAAAAATGTAGCTCGTCAAATTTTAAGGGCTTTTTTTAACTGGCATATTTGTAAAACTTTTTTATCTTTTGTAACATCTTACTAAGGCTTATGCCTAAGTACCGGAGTACCGTGGGTGGCGGGATATTAAAGTTTAACCCATCTTAAATTCCGTCAATGAAATTAAAGTGATTCCTATAAAATATTTAGTACCCTTTACATTTATTTCATTAAGTCGGTTTTTAAATCTTATTTAGAAAATTACGGCCTATGTTAATGCTATGTGTAGCTAAGCGTGGGCATAGTGGATCCTCGCCCTCGCGATGACTCTTTAAGAAATAAAAACCTCTGAAAAATGGCCCACACTCGTCACTAGTGTCAACTTACTGCCCTTGCCACGTGATCCAAGTAAGCGTGATAGCGCATACAAACGGCATATTTTCCTATGATCTTAGCTCAAATCACATTTTGGTGTCACATAAACACAACAACATTTTGGGGCTGCGTACATCCAGTGCTGCCAGAACGTGGGTAAAACGTACCCCTTCCCTAGCATCGCGCCCACATGGCACAACAGACTAAGTGGTCTGCCAAACTACAGACCAAGTGATTAGCCAAATTATAGACCAAGTGGTCTACCAAACAACAGACCAAGAAGTCTGCCAAACCACGAACCAAGTAATTGGCCAAAATATAGACCAAGTAGTCTGCCAAACCACAGACCTTTTAAACGGGCCTTTACCCGTATATTACCAGCCCAATAAAATGTCTAAGTGCAGCAAAAACCAGCTATCACAAAAAATGTTTAAGTTATACATCATGTAGTTGTTTTTTTATTATGTGGTTTGCTAGACCATTTAGACTGTGGTCTGCTAAACCACAGACAAACTGGTCTGACAAACCTCAGATCAACTGGTTTGCCAAACCACAGACCATGTGGTCTGCCAAACAACAGACCAAATGGTCTGCCAAACCACAAACCAAGTAATTTGCCAAAATATAGACCAAATGGTCTGCCAAACCACAGATCTAGTAAACGGACCTTTACCCTTAATAAATTACCAGCATAATAAAATGTCTAAGTGCAACAAAAACCAACTATCACGAAAAATGTTTAAGTTACACATAATGTAGTTGCTTTTTAATTATGTGGTTTGCCAGGCCATTTAGTCTGTGCTCTGTTAAACCACAGACCAACTGATCTGACAAACTACAGACCAACTGGTCTGACAAACCACAGACCAATTGGTTTGCCAAACCACAAACCTAGAGGTCTGCCAAACAACAGACCAAATGGTCTGGCAAACCACATAATTTGTTATATTTAATTAAAAAGGCAACGGTACGGTGTTTCCAAGCGGTTACCCATCCAAGTACTAACCGTGCCCGATGTCGCTTGACTTTACTGATCGGACCGGAACTGGCATGTCAACGTGGCTATGGCCATTATAAAACTTTAAAAGTGAAGTCGTCAATTTATTACTTTTATTTTACAACAGAAATTACTTTCTTCATATAGAAAATATGCAATAAAACAATAAAAACGCGCAATGCGGAACTGTCAAAAAAGTATAGATTAGGTTAACGCAAAAGTCTTAAACAATTCTTCTGGTTTTTTTAATAAATACATGCTAAATAGTAAAATTGAAAAAACTATCTGTGATTTGGCCAACCATTTGGTCTGTGACTTTGCAGGCCACAGACCAAGTGGTCTGCCAATCCACAGACAATGTGGTCAAACCATAGACCAAGTGGTCTGCCAAACCACAGAGCGTGTAAACGGGACTTTACCCTTAATAAATTACCAGCATAATAAAATGTCCAAATGTAGCAAAACTAGCAATCACGAAAAATGTTTTACGTACACATTATGCAGTTGATTTTTTTCCTTTTGTCTAAAAACCTTGCGTTTAAAAAATGCTATAGGCTGTCTTTGTATTGTGAACTATACAGACATTGTATATGCTAAGTGGTAAGTCACGGTGTATTTGCATTAAAAAAATACAGTATATAATATTTAATTTCTCTTTTTTCTCATTTTTACCATTTACCTTGTTAAAATTTTAAAAACCAAAGAATTTCTTTAGACTTTTTGCGTTAACCTACTTTATTATAAGTGCTGCATAGCAGTTTGTTTTATTGTTTTATTGCCTATTTTTTTCATATAAACAAAATTATTTTTGTGGTACAATAAAATTAACAAATTGACTTGACTTTTAAATTTTTATAAGTAATGGTAATACCACGTTGACATGCCACTTCCCGTCCGATTACTAAAGTCAAACGACATCGGGGACAGTTAGTACTTGGATGGGTAACCGCTGGGACCACCATGTGCCGTTGATTTTTTAAATTTAATGTATTAAATTCTATGGTTGGGCAAAGCACAAGGTTTGTGTTTTGGCAAACCAGTTTGTTTGTGGTCTGGCAAACCACTTGGTCTGTGGTTTGCCAGGCTACCTTTGTATTGTGAACTATACAGACATTGTATATGGTATGTGGTATCGATGGCAAATCTATTTTTATGCTTTTGCTAAAAGGATATTTTAAAAATACCATTTACTAATAAGAAGAATATATATTTTTAAATATACAATTCACAACGTGTCTAGGGTCAAAGCAAATTAATTTTAACTAAAAATTTCTGTTTTGTGTGTAAGAAACAAAGTGTTTTGCATTTTTCAGATTTTCCATAGTGGCTGACTTATTAGGTATAGTACCTTTCTAGTTTGACACCATGTATAGTGTACTAAAAGTGAAGTACTTTAGTTTTATTGATTACATTTTTAAAAGAATAATCATATGTGCTTTAAAAAACCTATACCTTTAATTTTCTCATCTAGTTCAGAAAATATCAAAAAAAAAACATCTTGTTAAACCACTCAATATCTCTACGAATTCCACCTCGCAATCATAAAGATATTTTCTAGGGAATAATCAAATTAAAGAGACGTATAAACCCAAAGTTATAGAAAAGTAACCTTTTTACTATTAAAGAAGTTTTTCCATCACGGGGATGTAAAGAAAAGACCATTCTTGCTATTTAGAACTTACTTATTAAGTTTTGTTTGCAAAAATAGAACAATGAAAAAGCGGTTTTTTGTTTTATTTCTGGTTAATTAAGGAAAAAAAAGTACAACCTATTCTTTAAAACAATATTAATTTATTTTGAAAATATAGTCCGTATACTTCGTGTTTCATTTCCTCATTTTTTTAATAGGTTTTTGCATTTGCATTTCTGATTACCTTAATTAACTTCCGTACATAAAATACATCACCTATACTAAATACAACATTTTTAAATTTTTGCCAAGGAAATTGAGAAAATGCCGGGAAATGAAGTCAGATTGGGGTCAATAATGTCAGTTTAGAGTAAAAACGTGGTCTCAATTAAATCAAATAGGTTTCCATTTGTCAAATTGGTTCTGAAATTTTAATTTACAACTTGAATTTTATTTTCTTAATACGGCAGTAGTAAAAAAACGCAAATATAAGGTTTTTTACTTTTTATATACATTTTTCAGCTTAATATTGTTTTCTTTAAAAATACTAAAAAAGTCTTGTAAACTAATACTGGGTGTTAGGGAAATAGTGTTCTTAACTTCCAAAGAAGATTTCTTGCATTGTTTCAAGCATAAAGGTTCTTTATCACATATGTCCGAAAATCAGCTTAGTGTTTCTTAAAAACCCTATGGTTATCCAGCTACAGCATGCCCGCCTGAAGTTTCTTGGTCGATTTTTAAATTACCCTGTATGATTGAAACAAATTACACAAAATATATTGTTTGCACAAAATGGAATTTCCAAAATATTTTCTAGATTTCTGTAGAGCTGACTGAAAAAAAAATATTTAAGTTAAAGTGTTTAAGTTCGTCCTTTGACATAAGCTCCGTTTGTTTCGTTTGGCTGGGGTTGACCGCATCCATGGCAAATTTCATTTCAAGAAGCATATTAAATGGATAGAAAATGTGTGGTGCCAATTCAGAGATAGGAGTTTAAATATTTTTGAATTTACAGGATTTTGTGAGGGATAAACACTTTTTTTCTGCACGTAAACAAGTAGGCAGTTTAAAGAGTACATACGTGTAGCTCTTTAAGAGTACATACAGTAAAATAAAAATAAGTTTACTATTTTTTTAACGGGTTTTAATATTCATCAAGCTATAAGAGTTTAGGCGACGTTTGTTGCATTGCACCATGAATACAGAGCTTCCAGAAAGTCTACTTACAAATTTAAGGGGTCGTTTTTCTCTAAAAAAATAACAAAAGAACTGTATACAGGATGTTACTAAACATATGTAAAAACTTTTAGGAGGTGATTTTTCACCAAAAATAAGAAAAAAACTTTATATGAACATTTTTTAAATAGTTCCTTTTGTACCCATTGAGATATTTTTAAAAAATTTGGACGATACACCCTTTGCACCAGAAGACATTTTTTGGCATACAAAAAAAAATACCAGTGTCGTCCATGAGGGGTTTAAGATAAACATTGTTTTAAAAAATGGTACGCCACTGCATTTCTCTAAATTGTATTTTTAAAATCCCCGTTTAGTTTAGAACAAATTTAATTTCTTGATTTTTTTGTTTTATGTACGGTTTTAGCGAAAATAAATAAAAACCATTTCTCGGCATGATCAAATTCCTATCTAATTAAAAAATAAATACCAAAGGTTTATTTTTATTGTACAATTTTATATTAGGCATACAAACTGACCATGCCAAAAAATGGTTTCTATTG
This sequence comes from Listronotus bonariensis, assembly GCA_014170235.1. Lineage (NCBI taxonomy): Eukaryota > Metazoa > Arthropoda > Insecta > Coleoptera > Curculionidae > Listronotus > Listronotus bonariensis. The sequence continues at coordinate 34,810 of JACEGR010003724.1, forward strand.
ATTTACGCGAAAACCGTACATCAAACAAAAAAAAGTCAAAAGATCAAATTTGTTCTAAGCTAAATGGGGACTTAAAAAAGAATTTTTATTTTAGAAACATGCAGTGGCGTACCATTTTTTCTTAAAAATATATTATCCATAACCCCTCATGAACGACACTGGTAAAAAAATTCTCGTATGCCAAAAATGTCTTCTGATGCAGAGGGTGCCTCTCTAATTTTTTTAAAATACTTTAATGGGTATGAAAGTTATTAAAAAAAAACAGTATTTTTAAAACTTTTTAACACCCCATAGTTCAAAAACTAAGCCGTTTAGGACATTATGTTCATATAAAGTTTTTGTATTTTTTTTTTGTGAAAAATCACCTTCTAAAATTTTTAGCAGTGTGGTGATCCGCATATTGAGACGCGTGTGTAGCGATCAACCGCCTCGAAAAAATCTAATACTAAAACAAAACAGTTGTTTTTATTAAACCTAGTTCCTAATCTAAATCAGATGTTACCGAACAGATTGTATTGTTTGATTTTTTGGTAGAAAACAAATTTAAATCACCTAATAAGTATATTCTATCGGAGAAAAAAAGAAGCGGACACATTTAAATTATAATTAAAACATGAGTGCTGCCGATTTTACTCAGCAAACTCAGAATTTCGACGTTAAACAAAGCAATAAAACTATATTTCTCTGAACATCAGGCGCAGACTCTAAAACCGCTATAAAAGCAACTTAATGCTCAAGTAGACGCGACTCGCGCCACGTCGTGTCGCTGGTCAATTTGCGCTGTATAATTTACTTTTATTAAGTTAAAAGTACGCGCTATGCTGGGTCGCGCTGCACGCGCCTTAATTTGCGCAGTGCCTAAACCATATAAAAACAAATATATAAAAGTGAAGTCGTCAATTTATTACTTTTATTTTACAACAGAAATTACTTTCTTCATATAGAAAATATGCAATAAAACAATAAAAAAACACAATGCGGAACTGTCAAAAAAGTATAGATTAGGTTAACGCAAAAGTCTTAAACAATTCTTCTGGTTTTTTTAATAAATACATGCTAAATAGTAAAATTGAAAAAACTATCTGTGATTTGGCCAACCATTTGGTCTGTGACTTTGCAGGCCACAGACCAAGTGGTCTGCCAATCCACAGACAATGTGGTCAAACCATAGACCAAGTGGTCTGCCAAACCACAGAGCGTGTAAACGGGACTTTACCCTTAATAAATTACCAGCATAATAAAATGTCCAAATGTAGCAAAAACTAGCAATCACGAAAAATGTTTTACGTACACATTATGCAGTTGATTTTTTCCTTTTGTCTAAAAACCTTGCGTTTAAAAAATGCTATAGGCTGTCTTTGTATTGTGAACTATACAGACATTGTATATGCTAAGTGGTAAGTCACGGTGTATTTGCATTAAAAAAATACAGTATATAATATTTAATTTCTCTTTTTCTCATTTTTACCATTTACCTTGTTAAAATTTTAAAAACCAAAGAATTTCTTTAGACTTTTTGCGTTAACCTACTTTATTATAAGTGCTGCATAGCAGTTTGTTTTATTGTTTTATTGCCTATTTTTTCATATAAACAAAATTATTTTTGTGGTACAATAAAATTAACAAATTGACTTGACTTTTAAATTTTTATAAGTAATGGTAATACCACGTTGACATGCCACTTCCCGTCCGATTACTAAAGTCAAACGACATCGGGGACAGTTAGTACTTGGATGGGTAACCGCTGGGACCACCATGTGCCGTTGATTTTTTAAATTTAATGTATTAAATTCTATGGTTGGGCAAAGCACAAGGTTTGTGTTTTGGCAAACCAGTTTGTTTGTGGTCTGGCAAACCACTTGGTCTGTGGTTTGCCAGGCTACCTATTGTATTGTGAACTATACGAGACATTGTATATGGTATGTGGTATCGATGGCAAATCTATTTTTATGCTTTTGCTAAAAGGATATTTTTAAAAATACCATTTACTAATAAGAAGAATATATATTTTTAAATATACAATTCACAACGTGTCTAGGGTCAAAGCAAATTAATTTTAACTAAAAATTTCTGTTTTGTGTGTAAGAAACAAAGTGTTTTGCATTTTTCAGATTTTCCATAGTGGCTGACTTATTAGGTATAGTACCTTTCTAGTTTGACACCATGTATAGTGTACTAAAAGTGAAGTACTTTAGTTTTATTGATTACATTTTTAAAAGAATAATCATATGTGCTTTAAAAAACCTATACCTTTAATTTTCTCATCTAGTTCAGAAAATATCAAAAAAAAAACATCTTGTTAAACCACTCAATATCTCTACAAATTCCACCTCGCAATCATAAAGATATTTTCTAGGGAATAATCAAATTAAAGAGACGTATAAACCCAAAGTTATAGAAAAGTAACCTTTTTACTATTAAAGAAGTTTTTCCATCACGGGGATGTAAAGAAAAGACCATTCTTGCTATTTAGAACTTACTTATTAAGTTTTGTTTGCAAAAATAGAACAATGAAAAAGCGGTTTTTTTGTTTTATTTCTGGTTAATTAAGGGAAAAAAAAGTACAACCTATTCTTTAAAACAATATTAATTTATTTTGAAAATATAGTCCGTATACTTCGTGTTTCATTTCCTCATTTTTTTAATAGGTTTTTGCATTTGCATTTCTGATTACCTTAATTAACTTCCGTACATAAAATACATCACCTATACTAAATACAACATTTTTAAATTTTTGCCAAGGAAATTGAGAAAATGCCGGGAAATGAAGTCAGATTGGGGTCAATAATGTCAGTTTAGAGTAAAAACGTGGTCTCAATTAAATCAAATAGGTTTCCATTTGTCAAATTGGTTCTGAAATTTTAATTTACAACTTGAATTTTATTTTCTTAATACGGCAGTAGTAAAAAAACGCAAATATAAGGTTTTTTACTTTTATATACATTTTTCAGCTTAATATTGTTTTCTTTAAAAATACTAAAAAAGATCTTGTAAACTAATACTGGGTGTTAGGGAAATAGTGTTCTTAACTTCCAAGAAGATTTCTTGCATTGTTTCAAGCATAAAGGTTCTTTATCACATATGTCCGAAAATCCAACTCACGTTTTCAAAGTCGGTGCCCCTGATAACTCCAAAACTACTGCACCGATCCTTTTGAAATTTTAAACACTATTTCTGTACATCATTTACGAGGTAACGCTGTCGAGTTTTTTTAAGCGCATTGGTTTAAGGGGGGTAAGGTATTCAATTCACAACTCACGTTTTCAAAGTCGGTGCCCCTGATAACTCCAAAACTACTGCACCGATCCTTTTAAAATTTTAAACACTATTTCTGCACATCATTTACGAGGTAACGCTGTCGAGTTTTTTTTTCATAATTTTGATTTTGCAATAACAAATTAGCCGATTTTTCCCACAAAATTGTGTTTTTCACTTCAAAGTGTTCGAAAAAATGAAAAAATTTGGAAAAAACAAAAACTCGACAGCGTTACCTGGGGAAAACTATTATCTAACGAATGAACTTTGATTTTTTGATTTCGGATGATCCAGCACCAAGTTATGAGGGGCACCGCAATTCAACTTTTTTCGAGACACGTCCGAACAATTGCTGCCATTGCCGTATTTTTTAATATTTTTTTGTAAAAATTTGATGAAACATTCTTCGAATGTCATACTTTAATGTACCATTGGTTGAGTAAATAAATTTTAACTGTGTCGTCAGAAAAAAATCACGAAAACATGGCTTTTTTGATGGTTATCCAGCTACAGCATGCCCGCCTGAAGTTTCTTAGTCGATTTTTAAATTATGATTGAAACAAGTTACACAAAATATATTGTTTGCACAGAATGGAATTTCAAAATATTTTCTAGATTTCTGTAGAGCTGACTGAAAAAAATATTTGAGTTAAAGTGTTTAAGTTCGCCCTTTGACATAAGCTCCGTTTGTTTCGTTTGGCTGGGGTTGACCGCATCCATGGCAAATTTCATTTCAAGAAGCATATTAAATGGATAGAAAATGTGTGGTGCCAATTCAGAGATAGGAGTTTAAATATTGTTGAATTTACAGGATTTTGTGAGGGATAAACACTTTTTTTCTGCTCGTAAACAAATAAGGCAGTTTAAAGAGTACATAACGTGTAGCTCTTTTAAGAGTACATACAGTAAAATAAAAATAAGTTTACTATTTTTTTTTAGCGGGTTTTAATATTCATCAAGCTCATAAGAGTTTAGGCGACGTTTGTTGCATTGCACCATGAATACAGAGCTTCCAGAAAGTCCTACTCTACAAATTTAAGGGGGTCGTTTTCTCTCTAAAAAAAAATAACAAAAGAACTGTATACAGGATGTTACTAAACATATGTAAAAACTCTTAGGAGGTGATTTTTCACCAAAAAATAAGAAAAACTTTATATGAACATTTTTTAAATAGTTCCTTTGTACCCGATTGAGATATTTTTAAAAAATTTGGACGATACACCCTTTGCACCAGAAGACATTTTTTGGCATACAAGAAAAATACCGAGTAGTCGTCCATGAGGGGTTTAAGATAAACATTGTTTTAAAACAAATGGTACGCCACTGCATTTCTCTAAATTGTATTTTTAAAATCCCTGTTTAGTTTAGAACAAATTTAATTTCTTGATTTTTGTTTTATGTACGGTTTTAGCGAAAATAAATAAAAACCATTTCTCGGCATGATCAAATTCCTATCTAATTAAAAAAATAAATACCAAAGGTTTATTTTTATTGTACAATTTTATATTAGGCATACAAACTGACCATGCCAAAAATGGTTTCTATTGATTTACGCGAAAACCGTACATCAAACAAAAAAAAGTCAAAAGATCAAATTTGTTCTAAGTTAAATGGGGACTTAAAAAAGAATTTTTATTTTAGAAAACATGCAGTGGCGTACCATTTTTTCTTAAAAATATATTATCCATAACCCCTCATGAACGACACTGGTAAAAAATTTCTCGTATGCCAAAAATGTCCTCTGATGCAGAGGGTGCCTCTCTAATTTTTTTAAAATACTTTAATGGGTATGAAAAGTTATTAAAAAAAACAGATACTTTTTTAAAACTTTTTAACACTCTCATAATTCAAAACTAAGCCGTTTAGGACATTATGTTCATATAAGTGTTTTTGTATTTTTTTTTTGTGAAAATCACCTTCTAAAATTCTTTAGCAGGTGGGTGATCCTGCATATTGACGACGCGTGTAGACGATCAACCGCCTCGAAAAATCTAATACTAAAACAAAACAGTTGTGTTTTATTAAACCTAGTCTCCTAATCTAAATCAGATGTTCACCGAACAGATTGTATTGTTTGATTTTTTGGTAGAACCACAAATTTAAATCACCTAATAAGTATATTCTATCGGAGAAAAAAGAAGCGGACACATTTAAATTATAATTAACACATGAGTGCTGCCGATTTTACTCAGCAACCTCAGAATTTCGACGTTAAACAAAGCAATAAAACTATATTTCTCTGAACATCAGGCGCAGACTCTAAACCGCTATAAAAGCAACTTAATGCTCTGAAGTAGACGCGGACTCGCGCCACGTCGTGTCGCTGGTCAATTTGCGCTGTATAATTTACTTTTATTAAGTTAAAAAAGTACGCGCTATGCTGTGTCGCTGCACGCGCCTTAATTTGCGCAGTTATACTTTTTAAACCACAAGGTGTTTAAATATATATATTTTTAATTACTTTTATTCCAATTGAGTTTTTTAAATAAATTTGAAAGCCGTTTTTACAATTACATTACATGAGGAGGCGTCTATAATAATTTACGTGAGGCATTTTTAAAATTTTTTGACCTTCCTCTGGTGAGATTATCTTCAATCCCCCATCCCCCAATCTCACGTGAGAATGAGTGCTCGACCCAAAGAGTTAGTTCTGGTTGTTAGCAAATAACATATTTTCCTGGGGATTTGCCCAAATTTCGTTACTTTTTTCCCGTTTCTAGCAGGAGGAAATTACGTGATATTTGCACAGCCCCTCCTTCTCCACGGTGAGATTATGTGAGTTTAACTCGATGCCTTTATGGACTCCCTCTTATTTGTTTCAAACTTAAAGAAAATTCAAAATAAAATATTAACGGTAAACCCCTCATGGACAACACCGGTAAGAATTTAATTTTTCCTTGGCACGTCAAAAATGTTCCTTGATGGATAGGAGGACGTTTTTAAAATTCCTGTTTATTCTAAAGTGCTGTTAACTTTGCTATTTTAAATGGAACATCCTATATATTTTCTAAAAATCAATTCTTCAGGTAATTCCACATATTAATGAGCCCTATGTTCTATAACCGTAAAAATACAATTTTCGCCACAGGAATTGACTTTTAGCAGTAAAAAACTTCAATTAATAAAATTTAAACCACTACCTTAAGCCTTAAATTTAAACCTAACACTAAATCTTTTTGGTAATTATATCCTATCTCTAAACTTAATAGTTTTTAAGTTTTTATAGTGAAACGTTAAAAAACATATTTTTTTGCTATTTTCAAGGCAGTCTAGCGTTTTATCAATAATATCCTAAAAAGTATTAGGTTAAGAGATAGGATATAATTACCAAAAAAAATAAGAAAAAAATGTTAAGTTTAAATATAGGGCTTAATGTAGTGGTTTAATATTTAAATTATTAAAGTTCTTTACCGCCAAAAGTCAATTTTTCTGACACAACAATTGTATTTTTACGGTTATAGGATATATTTATGGCTTATTAAATATGTGTAGAAAATCGTACTAGCCCTTTTCTACCCTCATTGGTAGGTAGGTACGGTATAGCATGTGTGTGTGTGTACATGTATTTGCTTATAACTGTAGAATTAATTTATAAAAAAACATTCAGGGTGTTAATTTAGTAGCAAGTAGCACGGTTAAGAACACTTCTAAATTAAGCGAATATGCCACGTTAAATCTAAAACATAAAAAATGTGCATCCTAATTAACCATATATTCGACCAAAATTTTAAAATCATGAACACTTCTCAAGAAAATGACAGGCGTGCTAGTAATTTTGTAGACACCCGGTATTCATATAAAGGTTATTTATTTTCAATGGAGAATCACCCTTAGAGTTTATCGGTATTAGTTATTAGGCACGTGGACATCCTGTATAATTATTAAACAGTGGTAAAAGAATCGTATAGCGATTTGTGGTTTTATTTTGCCAGTGTCAATATTAAATTTTGGAATATGATATGAAATTGCCCATTATAATTTAATAAATCTTGATATTTTTCTGATTAAAATTGGAATAATTAATAATTTATTGAATTATGACGTGTAGAGTATATTAAATTTGCTAACTTTTTCAAAAGTAGTAGATTTTTCTAATTATTTAAAACATATTTTTTATTCTACTTCAAATTTCATATTTTTAAATTATGTTATTTTTTAAGTGAACTATTCAACCGTAAACATTATTTTTATAGGAAAGTAGTTTTCTTAAAAATTTTAACACATTTTATACAGGTTCATCTAAGCAAAATAGATTAGAGGCAATGCATAGAAAAGAAAAGGTCTACCGCATGTTGAATACCAACCGGTAAAGATTAAATAAATAATTCCGGCATGCAAACAAGTTAAACAAACTTTGATTTTAATTATCTCCTTAATTCTAAAAATAAAACAACTTAATTGCGTTAAAATTTGGATAAGGGGTATTTCCGATAATAGTAAAAAACCAATTTATTTTAAAAGAGTTTGATACAGGGGTATCTTAAAATCTATGCATTTTGGACCAAGGTTTATGAAAACCTTTTTCATAAAATTAGTATATGTATATATTACTATTTTACTAGCCTATATACCTTTTCACTTAGCTCAACCCGTATACAGGGTGTTACAAATTCGAGGGGCACCATTAGAATCTCGGAAACGGTAAGAGATAAGAGTTGGTTAAATTGAGACCAAGTTGCGCATTTGCATGCTTAACAATATTTCGTTTTAAAAATTTAAAATTGTAGCTTGTTAGTTACATTATCAATAAATAAATAAATAAACAGAAAAATATTGACTAGACATAAGAAAAAATGGATACATACTTTTCTTTAAAATGAAAATTTTTAGAATCGTTTGGAATAAAACCGAAATTTTTTATGAAAAAAATAGTGATTGATGGTTTTTTTGGTTCAAAACGTCGCATAAATGTAAAGTGTGATATATCGTTGAATTTAGAATTAAAAAACAAATTTATTAAGTTATGAATCAAATATTCCGCCTATAAACAAAGTTGATGATGTTGTTTGATTTAAGTAACTTTTGAAATAAACTGAGAAAAAAACTCTTTCGCAAAATGTTGATTTTTTTTCGGATAATTCCGAAACGGCTGCAAATTTTTAAGTTTTTAAAACGAATACTTATTGGGCATAAAAATGCACAACTTTGCTCCAAATTAGCCAATCCCGTTTCTTTTAGGCCGAGTCTAAACTTGCAACAATTCGACAAACATCCGTCCAAACTAACCAACCTGTTGCGCATTCCTTTCAAAAACCGACAAGCTCTGAATCACCGGCGAATCATTCGCCAAGTCCTTGAAACGATGTGAATTTCGTCCACGTCCACGTCCGCGCTATGTGGCGGGGTATGCGGCGTAGAGCGGCACGGCAAATTGTTGCAAGTCTGGACGACTTTAACATTTTCGAGATCCCAATGGTGCCCCTCGAATTTGTAAAACCCTGTATATTGCACCATAAATAAGATTTTCTTAAGCCTACATTTAGTCGTATGAATAAAATAAAGCAAATGCTTTTACTCCATTTCTTTTGCTGCATTAAAGCTATATGTGTTTATCTTAAAGAACTTATGCAAAACCATTTGCTTCTGTTTTATTCATATAAGCTAATTGCGTTGTTATAAACGGGGTTGATTGACTTCAACACTGGTTAAAATAAACCCTTGTCAAATAAAAGCTCTTCAAAATTTTACAGTGAATACCGCTAAAGAGATTTAAGGTAAACCCCTTTGGCTTTATCTAGTAAAATTAAGGAAATAAGAAAATGGAGTTGTGTTGCTGGCATAGAACAAATTAATGTAAAACTTTAATTAGGTTTCTGATATCTTTATGTTTTCGAGACCCGTAAAATTACTTAATTATTTTCGTATTTTTTAGCAAACGTCCTTCACTTATTTTAATATGAACTTGTTTAAAGACATTGCACGGTAAACACTATTACAATATCTTTTAATTTTGAAGTAAACATACTCTTAAATGGCCTTTTTATGAAGGATTTTTTTAGTAGTCCTTGAAATGCTAAATTTCAAAATATTAGCAATCAAAATCAGACTGTTAACACGTATTCCCTATTCCGACCGTAGTTAGAGTGAGCATTTAATTTAATAAAAACGATACTTTTCCTACAATGGTTTTTTAATACTAAGAATTAATATTTGAAGCTATAAAATGTTAAAAAAATGAGCAAGCGGTATTTGTTTTTATTTTTTTATAATAATGTTTCAAGTAAGTGACTTGTCTTGACGATGATCCATGTGAGTGGTAGTAAGTAAGCAATTGTCGGTAAAAAAGACAGCACTAATAAGTGAGAAAGAAACCAATAGCCGCTGACAATAGTGTCCTTTACAAGAATTTTCCTGCCTCAACTAATGCCGTTTATATTTTTAATTGTGTGTTAGTTGGTTTTTGTCAATGAAAGTTATGTCAAACCACCATGTACGTTACATACATTATTATTACCTTATAGGCAATTGCATAGACAATTGGACAGTCCTTATTGCAAAATTTCTCCTATCTACACAACTATCTTTTGAGTAAGAAGTTAATTCGTACTTTACAAAAAAATCAACCCTCAAACAGGTCCCTTGCTACGATAAGGACGAGTAGGCACGACTTGTTAAACTTAAAAGAAAATTTATTAAATCATAAACTGTGTTTTAGAAGAAAAAACACAGGTAAAAATGTACATTTAAAAGGTAAGTATAAATTTACAACAAAAACACAATCTTTTGTTTAATTATTTTGCATGCTTTCTATAAGAGTTGTACATTCACACTTATAATGTAAAATATATTTAAATTTACCAATTATTAAAATTTTGTATTAAAATTGCACAAAAAGATGTAAATTAGCTTTTTCGGTTATAGAGAGTACAAACAAAACTGTAAATTTACAATATTAATATATTTAAGTGTGAATTTGCACCAACTTTCCAGCAAAAACCAATGCAAATTGACGCCCTTGTTTTCAAGTTAGGACGAAAAGACGACGAAAACCTTTTTATTTAGTGCAATCGCTGTGTAGTAATGCGAAACAAACACCACAAAGCAAACTACAATATGTGTATTGTGGCCTTTTAATTCTCTACTCAACGCCACTTTGTTTTTTTAAATCGGCTCAGCCATTTCAGACTTACAAGCCAATTCCATTAAAAACCGCATTGTTTTTCAACTATTTAAGCCAAATTTTAAACGGTTCTAAGTCTGGCAACCGATTAAAAAAAAAAAAAACTAGCGTTAAGTAGAAAATCAAAAAACATTTAAAACCAGGTGCTACATGTACCCTTTATTCATTTGAAAACAAAAGTTGCTAGTGCTCCTTTGGCACTGGGCCACGTGACAAAAACCATTTTATGCCAAAAAGTAGTTTAAATGTCACCCTTTTACTCAAATTTTACCCGATCTTGATATCTTGTCCCATTCAAAAGATAAGGTGAGGACTTTTAATTATCCTTACTGGTTATGTTTTTTAACGTTAATTAAACCTAAAGGTAACACGTATCTACTTGTAGTTATCATGCCCAAGTTTACAGCATTTTTTCATAAATTTTGAAATTATAGTACCCGCCACAGATCATTCATTTGTCGGCAAATCTCTTTTAAGTCGGCAAAAAAACAGAGGGGACTCTCAAATATAGTTTAATTTTTTTATAATTAAATAATTATATAAAACCGTTAAAAATGCTACGCAATGAAAGAAATATAAAACAGGAGTCCTCAAATACTTATCAAAATAGGCAACAATTGAATAAAAAAGACAAGTAACCAACATTTAACAAAAAGAACTACTCCCCGTACATTTACATTTGCGTTTGAAACAAACCCGAGTCCGACCCAGTATAGAGCCTGTACTCTGCCCGCACGGAAATGGGAAAAAACAATTCACATCATTTACTACGCTTGAACTAACTAAAATATTCCCTAATCTCTCTTTTTTAATAGATCTAGTAGATAAAGACAGGCACTGATCGTTTACTTTTCTTCTACTCATAAAATCTCGTCGAACATATAAAACCAAAACGAAGCCATGGGTAAAATAAAATATCGGCTAATATTGATTTTTACCCAATAATATGTGTTTCGGTTGTTTTAGGACAGCAGGCAGTTTCTACGTAAAAAATATTTTTGTAATTAAATAAGTTTTATTTATATTAAGCATATTTGTGAATAAACAGATAAATTAAATTATTTGTATGACAAAACCTAATAAATACTGGGTTAGTAAAAAGTTTTAAATATCTTAAAAACCGCTAAAGCTACATTTACCAAATTTTGGTTCCTGAGGTGTTTTAGACATGTGGATATAAATAGTGATATTGGCACTGTTGTCAGATTTCCCAGTTTCGTGCTATCCGTATTTTTTCAGTTTTTTAAATGGAATACCCCATTTATTTCTATTGGATTAAATTAGGCGATAGGAGCATTATTGCCAAATTCTAATAAAGTTGCGGTGTTGTCATATCTCGGTAAATGGTAAAGATTAAGTGTTAACAATTTTGAATCTTAGTAAAGCTGGCACGCTCTTTTTATTGCAATTAAAATAAATAAGGCCTTCCATTTAAAATATCAAAAATATTACATGTATCGCAAAACTAGAAAATCTGGCAACAATGACAGTATCACTGTTTAATTTTGCCTGCCAAAAACCCTTAAATACCAAAATTTGTAAACTCAGCTTAAATGGTTTTAGAGATATTTGAGCGCATCTAAACTTTTTACCTAAAATGTGGTGTTAACATATCTTGGCGGCCAGTAAGAATAAAATTTTAAAAATTTGTAAACTTATTAAGTTTGGCCAGCCCAATTTATTGCAATGAAAATAAAAGGGGCATTTCATTTAAAAAACGAAAAAGATACGTGTAGCACAAAACCGAGAAATCTGGCAACTTTGCCGATATTACTATTAAATTCTTTATGCTCATACTTCTCAAACCCCCAATTTCGTAAATGTAGCTTTAACGGTTTTAAAGATATTTAAAAGTTACAGTACTTTTTACTAACCCAGTATATCTAGACTAAAAGACAGTACACAAGCCTTATGAAGTTTCTGCCCGCGGTTAAATTCGCTAAAACTAGGCATAAAAGTAACTCCCAGCATTCTGATCATAAATCTCATGGGTGCAACCCCTTAAAATTAACCCCAGACCCCCGAAATCTTAATATACACTCTAAAATAAGTTACGGTGTTTAAGGGATATATTCATCTAAATCTACCTCTATGCAAAAATGCAGATGAATATATCCCTTAAACACTGTAACATACTTCAGGGGCTTATTTTGAGGTTTCGGGAGCGATGGGGGGTCGGGTCGGTGGTTGTTTTTGGGGGATTGCGCCTATTGAATCTTTGATCATCATACTGAGAGATACCTTTGTGCAAAAATTCACATAAATATATCCCTTGAACATCGTAAATTACTTTACAGCGCATTTTAAGATTTCGGGGGCGTGGGGGTTGCAGGTGATTTTGGAGGATTGCACCCATTAAATCTTCTGATCATTATGCTGAGAGATACTCTCTGTAAAAATTCAGATGAATATATCCCTTAAACATCTGGAACTAACTTTAGGGTGTATTTTGAGATTTCGGGGGGCGTGGGGGTCTGTGGTTGATTTTAGGGAGTTGCACCCTCTGGGACTTTTTATCAGCATGCTGAGAGCTACCTCTATGCCAAGTGTTAGCGAATTTAATCGAGGGAACGACTTCATAAGGTTTATGCGGGGTCCTTTACGGCGCTTTTAAAAAGGTAAACAAATGTATATATTACTTATAATTACTTTATTATTACAATTTTAGGGTAACTCTTTTATGAGTATGTAAGGACGACGAGGGCGCCACTGTTTCTAAGGTTTAGAGAGGAATTCATTTAATAATAAATTTTCTTCCAAAATGAATAAAGCACAAGAAAAAATGTATAGCGACCACAGCAAGTATAAATATTTTTTTGCATTTTGTATACTCAAGTTACAGAGAAGCTAAAGAAATAAGTTATATACCGGTTCGAGTATACATGCAGTATATGTTTACTTAAAGCCGCCTTTGTGAGTAGTCCATATTTATGTTGGTCTTGTTATTTTGCAAAATAATTAGTTTAAGTTTACCTAATATTGCCTTATACCTCGGTAAATGACGATATAATGGGCAAAATCCTAGTTGAAATCCTTAGTTAATTAGATTTTCCCTGCAAACACTACTAAAACTTAATCTCTTTTGTTCTTGCACAAAAAAGGCAAATAAAGTTAGCAACGTACTTTTATAAAAGTTTTTTAAAAAAGATTTATTAAAAAAAAAACGTCTTTTCTTAATCCTGCTAAAAGACTTCTTGGTTTTGTTAGTGGTAATGTTCTCTTTTGTTAGCGGTAATGCTCTTTAAAAAACGACTTTATCCCAGATGAACACGCACTGTAAGGGCGCTGAAAAAAATCCTAAGGCGTATTCAAGGGCTACAAGGCTGATAAGAATAAAAAAGGAAAAACAATCTATTTTAGGCTTATGTCGTTTTCGTAATATCCAAAAACTAAGTATTTACAAAGGGTATATTTTGAACATTTTAGAAGAGCCTCACAACTCCAAAAAGTGCATAAACGATGGATAACATTTGGATCTGCAGTTGCCATGGCAAAATACAATACGGCTCACCGTGCTTTCCGTACACGGTCTTTGGCTAAGGTAAGTGCTCACCATACTTCGAACGAAAACCCAGACAAGGCGTTGATAAATTCTTCCCGATAATGCTAATAGTTTGCTCACCGCCCAAACGTCAAGTATCGTTGATGACTGGTACCCAAGTGCAAAAATTTGAATATTTTTATGTGCAATATCACATTAATACCGTACATCGTATTGCTGGTACTTTATTTTGGGATGTTATAAGCATTGCTGTAATAACAAATAAAAATTTTCCAACTAAATAAATATTAAAAATTTGATGGGATCATTTCTTAAATTTTATTATTTTACTAAATGCTAGTATCAGATAAAACAACAAAAGGCAACTAAAAAATAATTGGTTTAAAAGCAATCGAATCGAAAATTACTTTTAAAGGGAAAACAAACTGACTTGAAAAGCATTTGTTATTAAAACAAATATTTTCATTGGTTTGAGTTTTTATAATTGGTTTCATTTTTGCAAAATTATTACTGTTAGTTATATATTTTTTACTATAAATAAATTTATTACAAAAAAGAGATAATTTAGAAGTAATTATTCGACAAAATATAGGCATAGTATTTTTTGTCTTTGTCTTTGTTTTATGGCCCTGATTTCTTATTAAGTCAATTCGCCAGCTCTTCCTTTCCGATCATATGAGCGATTCCGCTTTAGGCTTTGTCAGTGGAAAATTTGGATAATCGAGTTCGAAACTTTCAAAAATTTCTAACTTAAGTATAATATGAAGCAATTAACTTCGACGGTGAACTACTGAACATACATAAATTGCATGCAGGCGCACGCAACGTCCTCCACCATACGAAGACACCATGTGCTTCGACACCAAAACGTAAAAAAGACAGGTTATAGGATTCTTCGCGCACAGCGTTTAGCTCCAGAAGAAAAAAGCCACCAATTTAGCGTGAATCTTTCTCGATCACTAAAGGAACAGAAACGCTCGTACAACTCCTCTAGTCGCCTTCTCGGAAAAACTTTGTAGCTTTCTACGAAACGTGACCGCACTACTCGGAGACAGCGGAAAGGGTGAATATAGGCATAGTAGTCGTTGCAGTAGCGTGAAAATGAAGAAGAATTACATAACAAAACCTAACTTTAAAAGAATAGTGGCTTTAGCTACCATTGGCTAGCTATACCGGTCTGTTCCTAAACAACCGGCCCGCTGGTTTATTGGTCAGTATGTTACTAAACTAATCCAGTCAGTATGTTGCTAGCGCCAATGGTAGCTAAAGCCACTCTTCTTTAAAGTGAGGTTATATTGTGTAATAAGGAAATAAAATTCCTGGGATCCCGTTCCTTTTACAGTCCCGAAATCTTCGGGATTAAATTCCTGAAGTCCCGTATGCACAACATAATATTGCATGAAACGATATGCACTTAGTATAACTGTCAATTTATTGAGTTGTCAATGCCAATAAAAAATTTAAAAAATATTTTCCAGCCGATTTCAGTCAGGTTTAGCGGTCTTACATGAAATCAGTGCCGCCAGAACGTAGGTAAATCGTACCCCCTGCCTTAGCATCGCGACCGCAACCCTCTTAGCGTTAAAATTATTCCCCTGCCAAGCAACGCTGAAATTTAACCACATTTATTATTACAGTGATGCAAATGCAAAGCAAACGAAATTTGCTGATTAATCTTCTCTTATGTGGAACTTATTTGTTAACCTTGTTACGCAAGTTAATTTTTCTATATTTCAAAGAGAAAACTTCTTTTTGTTCAGATTTTTTTCTATCCCTAAAAGAAAGTTTAAAAACTAAAGTTGATTTTGAATATTTTCGCTTAGTCCCAGAATCTCGGGATTAAAAACTCAAGAATATATCCCCTATGTTTTCTTCTAGAGTGCCGCAATGCCTACTAAACAATAAAGTAAAAATGTTGCAAAACACAAAGGTATGTTACAACAAAGTTATAAAATGCAGTGTTTATGCAAATAAAATATAAAACTGCATCATTAATAAATGTTAAACCTAAAATAAATCCTTTATTAAAGCATTTATATTGTTATGAGGTTAAAGCGTTTTTTTCTTGAACGTAATAATTAACGACAAATAGGATATTTTGCAAAGAACGCCTCATTTGTTTAGCAAATACTTTAAGAGCTAAAAATAATTTACTTTTGCATGTAAGGGGTGAATAATAATAGCCTGATTTTTTAAAAATATAAATGTTTTTCTTAAATATATTATTACTTTCAAAAAGTAAAATAACCATAAAAATATTTTATAATAATATTTTGATAATAATTTACAAAAGGTTACCCTAAGAAAAACGTAAAATCAGGTTAAGCACGTATGAGCACTTTGTTAAAAAATTAAATACCGGGTGAACATAAAATTATTTACTCAAGCCTGTCATGTTTCTTAAGAAGGGTTACAAGATTTTAAAATTTTGGTCCGATGTATGGTTGATAGTATTTAGATTTCCATTGTTTCAGATTTTATGTGGCACATCCGGTTTAACCAGAAGTGCTCTCAACTTTGCTATTTGTACTCTAGAACACCCTATATATTTTCTAAAAATTAATTCTACAGTCAATTCCAAAAAATACATATACTATCGGTATATAGGGGCTTTTTGACATTGATTGATTTATACCTAATGTTAATTTTTAACAAGAGGAAGCCTGTGGGCGATAGCTCAATAAGTGGACTGTATATTTGACTTGATCTTTTCTTACAAAACGTTATAAATATTTAAACTACTTCCAAAACTTGACAAAATTTTTCTTGACAGTGACAACTCGTTTCTTCTTCTTGTCTTCATTGTCATGAAAAATCTTTTTCGTGTCCATTTGTGCCTCTGCTAGTCTTGCTTTGGAGAGGGTGGACTGGACAAAGCCACCCACACTAATTTGATTTTTCCTAAAACGTCCCAACTTTTTTTTGCTACTCTGTATGTACAACCATTTAAGGAAACAAGTGCATTCTCCCATACTTTCCACACAAAAAAAAGGTGTAATCGGTAAAAATGACTCTGACTCACCGTTTTTAAAATATTTGGTATCAATTGGTTGAAGTTGCTACCAAACCAACATTTTTTAGTTAGGGATCCCTGGACCATTTTTCCAATTCATTACCAACAAGCTAATTTTTTCGTAAGTAGCTCCATTTTGACGCGATACGACCAACTTTTTTCCTTAAGCAACTATTTCTCATTGCGTGTAGCACAGGGGGCAGTAGCAAAGATTATATATGGTAATTTCATAATAGGTTAAAAAACCAGAATGACGTGCCATACGCGTACCTTGTAGGACAATGTGTGGGTGTTAAATTATATAATTAATATTTAGTCAACATAATCAACATGTAAAATTGTTAGTTATGACTTCAAAAATCGTCCAGGAATCCCTCACTAATTCGTTTATAATGAGGCAGGAAGCCGTAGCTATGGCTAATACGCTGTTTTTGCAGGCATTTTTGGTTGCACCAAATAACTTAGTGGCGAATATCTTGGAAAACGGCTGCTCAGAGCTGATCTCACTAAGTGAACCTTCTTACAAAGTGAACCTTTTTTGTGTAATAAACATAGGGTTAAATTTTTTACTTGGATAGTACATACAGGAAAGCACTAAAAGGTGCGATGTTTTAGAGAAATTTGAAGGTAGCGTCCTCTAGTTAACATCTAAAAATTAACACCAGATATGATTAGATCATTACAGAAAACCTTGAGTACCGAGTTTTATTACAATATTTAAAATGTATCAAAGATTATTAAAATAATTTGATTATATTTTTTGAACTTTGACACCCTGAATAATCAGCTAATATCAACTTTATGTGCTAAGGTAAGATTTGTTTAAATAGTATATTACATTACAAGTGTGGAAAATGACTAATTTCACACAGTGGGAATATTGTAGCACGAGGCGTTAGCCGAGTGCGACAAACCCACGAGTGTAAGAAGTCATTTTCACACAGAGTACTGTTACACTATTTTTCCTACGACCACAAATTATTCACCAAAAAATCAATAAACTAAAGTTTGTCTGTTCAGAAAAAATAAAAAACAATTGAGAACTTTGCAACACTAGGGTGATATTTACTTTGCAACACTAGTGTGATATATACTTTTCCTCACTGCTATATTATACTGTTTTGACAATATTTTTACATCGAAAATCACCTACCTAGAAGCATTATATAACTTTTATCATTTTGGAATTTAAAAAGGCCCTCACTTAATAAAAATTGTATGGTTTTGTTAGGTAATAACGCTAATAGTTTAATACGGTTTTCTGCTATTATAAGTGTTTTTTAAAAATTATCGATTCTTACATATTTTAGACACTCTTCTAAATAAAACGTAAGTGGTGCATATCCAAAATATTCCGTTTTTAAAAAATATCAGTAAATAAACTTACGGGACCGGGGAGTGAAAAGGGGTGCTGGGTGGGGTAAAATTGGTAAAACGAGTTAATGAAACTGAACATCACATATAAAATTAAGTAAAAATAACAGTTTTTCCTCATATTTTTAAGAAAAAATATAAAAAATATGAAAATTGTGAAATGCATAACCTAAAGTCCTAAAAGTAAGGAAAAAACGACTACCAAACGTCAGTTACCATGCAAAATATGGAAAGCATTTGGCAACGTCGGAAGGGTCTGATTCTATTTATGAATGGATAAAGAAAGTGGATTCATAAAGTGTGTATTAGCCTTAGGTTTAATTAGGGATTAAAAAAAAGATTTAACTAGTTGTTTGAGTACACGAAGAAAGAGAGGAAGGAATTTGATCTATAGGCTTTTTCTCTGGCGCTTTAGGTCGAACGGTCAAGCGGCAAGGCTGCCTCTATAAAGTACGTGCTCAAAGGTAGAAGGGAGATTTTAATTTGATCTACTTACCTGACAACACTGTGCCAGTCAGTGAAAGTTGTTTTTGTGGTTATGTCTATTTTTGTTTATGTTTTTATTTTTTCGTAAATTTTAATAAATATAAAATAAGATGATTTTCGCTAATTTGGGTTCTACCGTTTAAGGTAAATAAAAAGTTTTTTTACTGTCACTACAATAAATATGTCACTTGCAAAACCAATAGCAGTTTTAGAATGACATCATAATATGTATCACACCAGTGTTGTAAAGTACTTTGCAACACTAGTGCTGTAAAGTACTTTGCAACACTAGTGTGATATAACGCATTTTCTATGCATGAAATCAGTGTGCTATTTGCTATTTTCTACAAGTGGTCGTAGGAAAAATATTCTAACGTATCTTGGGTGTCTTAAGCGAAGTGAGGGTATTTGTTACGATGGGACTGAAATACTTGATGATTTGGAGGGGAAAGAAAGACCTTCGCAGGAAGCAGTTTCCACATTCTATAAGCTCTAGGGATAAAAGAACGAACAAAGTGAAAGAGTTCAGAGCCTTTGCAGTTGGATCGTATGGGGACAGAGAGAAAAATCGACAGTATTTTGTCTTTTCTATATGATGCTGTATTAAAAATTTGCACAGAATGCCTAGTTTTTATAAATTTAACGGAGATTCACTTTAAAACGAAAAGAATTGCCACAGAACCTACCCCGCAAAAAATTACTGATTTCTTACTCAAGATGAAAACTTTTTACCTCATCCTCGTAACCAATTTTAGTGTTTTATCCTTAAAAATATTCTTTTTATTTTCTCTTACAACGTAAACCCTAAAATCCACTTAAATATTTTTAAAAAAGATGAAAAGAACCAAGATTGTAGAATCAACAGAACACTTTATGTTCTTATCAAGTATAATATTCGTTTCTTTATATTTCCTTCTGTTGTACCCATATTTCCCTAAGCTTGGTTTGTCTTTTTACAAAAAGTATTTGATAAGGGTTTCGAGTAATGGCCTATGTAAAAAACCCTTATGTGCGGCTACTTTTGTGTTATTTGAAGATGGACCTTTTTCCGGAATTATGTCAACGGCCACGGTCAAAAATTGCAAAAGAATAATAACAACATTGTGCTCGATGACTTTTTATTTTTAGTTCGGTTTGTATGCATTTTTTGCCAGTTGTGCCAGATCATATCATTAAGAGCTTGCTGAATTTTGCCGAAATTGCGCTGCACATTGTGATTTGATGGAATTATACCAGGAGTAAATCAAAATGTTGTTTTTTTGATGCAAGTTTAAGACACGCTATCAGAGTAAGACTGATGGCCGTCTTTTATTCAAATGTAGAGAGTAACATGAGAGGAAATAGTTCCTCCTACACATTTTGTTTTTATTCATCTCGCATGTCTTTATTCTGAAAGAAAACACACATTTTAAGAAAATAATGCAATTTATCTGCAAAAAATTACAAAGTACCGATTAATCAACGCAAACAAGCAAACAAACACTAATATTGTGTATTCCTCGGGCTCTAATAACTGCTGCCATGCGACGTGGTAGCTCAGAATACAGTCAGTCCACTGCCTTTGCGGAATGTTTTCCACTCTTCAAGAAGAGCCATCCGAAGATTTGGAATTGTCTGGTTGTCGGTTGCGAATAAGCCTTCCTAACATGTCCACATGCTCGATCGGGTTTAGATCAGGACTACGTGGAGGCCACTCTAATCGCTGAACGTCCATTTCATCCAGATATTCATTGACGATTCTTGCAATATGGGGCCCGGCGTTCAGCATTGAAAAGTTGTCACATCAAATGGCTGCGAGGACGTGATCCCGCTAAACGTTCCTTTGCAGATATAACGGTTAGCGTAAAGCACCGTTTTCAATTAAACGAGGTCTGTAAGCGGGGCGTAAAATGAAATTCAGCCCACACCATGATACTGCCGCCGCTTCCAAAGGTGTTCTTGAGGTATGTGCCTCACTCAGAGGGGTCCAGTTCCCTGGTCTTCTCCAGACTCGCTCTCGCCCATCCAGTGAACGCAAACATACACGTGATCTCATCGGTGACAGAGCATTAATGCCCCACTCTTCGGCAGTCCACAGTCTCTATGCGTTCACGGTGCAGGTAATTTAAGCCGCTGAACTTTACGATCTACCGTGGCAAACAGAACCAGACAGCTGAGTCGTCTGTGACATCAATCTACCCTTCATATAATCCACGGCGGGACGGTTCAGTCTGAAACTCTTGTGCCACGTACGTTAAGCCAAGTCGACGACGAATGACAGTGGATGTTACTCCGCGGTCCCGTAAGCAGTTAAGCAGAGTAACAAAATGATCATCCTGTGGATTTGTTACTCGTGGTCTCCCTGATCCTAAACGTCGTGTGTACTCACCGGTCTGACGAAAGCGACTGATCGCATCTTGTATAGTGCTCTTGGGTCTGCCCAAGAAATTTGAAATATAGCGTATATCACGACCATCGTCATTTAGTGCAACAGCTCGTGCAACATCTTCTGACCGCATATTAAGAAAATGCTTAATGACACTACACCGTCAGTTTTGACAAGATATACAAATTAACAGAAACAACAATCGCATGCACCGTTACTACGCAACAGAGCACCAATGCTGCTTGATTAAAATGTAATGTTTTAATTTTTCTACTCACAAATTGCATTATTTTCTTTTAAAATGTGTGTTTTCTTTCAGAATAAAGATATCGAGATGATTAAAAAACAAAATGTAGAGAATTATTTCCTCTTCATGTTACTTTTGAATTTTTACATTTTTTACATTTGAATAAAAGACGGCCATCAATTTTTACCACAGCGTGTCTTAAACTTGCATGCAAAAACAACATTTTGATTTACTCCGGTATAATTCCATCAAATCACAATGTAAGGCAATTTTGCAAAATTCAGCAAGCTCTTAATGATATGATCTACAAACTGGTAAAAAATGCATACAAATCGAACTAAAAATAAAAACGAGACATTTAAATATACTAGACTAAACCCCGTCGAATTCGACGGATTTTAGACAGCTATTAGTGATTTAAATTAAGCGCCTCTATCGGAGGCTTTTTAAACTTTCCCAGTGCATTATGACATTAAAATTTGTTTGTTATAATTTGCAGTTAGTTCTGACAACAAAAAATCAGATAATTTTGTAAAAACAGGGTGTTTTCTAACTATGTTACGAAACTTAAGGGGTGCTTTCTTATGCTTTTATGACAAAAAGTTTCTCTAAACATATGTCCGGAATTGCTTCAATTCCAAGATACAGGGCGTTAAAGTTTTTAAAAAAAGTCGGTAGCTTTTAATTATCTTAGAAACCCTTTTACCGATTTGGATAAAATTTAGAACGCCTATTTAATGTAATAAGGCGCTTGTAATGTTTTTGCCTAGATTAGGATTATTGAGTCCAGTGGCGTCTCAGTAGTCACCACAGCCAATATTATTATGAAAAGGAGTACGCCACTGACTTTTATAAGGTTATTGAACTTTTAGGTCTCTTGTATGTTTTTCGTATCTACCATCGTTTTCGGAAAAAATATGGTGGTTCGGTAGTGGCCAATCCGACCACAAAATTTTAGCATTGTTGGCAAACGGAACTACTGGCTGGCGACAGTCGACCACACCAACCACTTTTTGTGGTCCATATAAACTTTAAAAAGTGACTCATAAAACACGGCCTAATTTCTTCTAAAAATTACCCATAGGCAACATGATCCAAAAAGCAAAATCAAAATACAAAACAATTATTTGTCCTAAAAGAAATAAGAAGTCGTGTATTTTATTAAAAATTGTTATTTTCCTCATTTACTAAGGTCGAAATTGTTTATTTTATTTTATGCTGTTTAGAGCTACTTTTAAGAATTACTTAAAGTGGCTTTATATATTTTTTTTCTCGAAAACGAAGCGAGATACACAGAAAATACAAAGAAACTAAAAAGTTGCATCTTTTATTGCTTTATCTGAGAAATGTACAAAAACTTTATAAAAAGTCAGTGGCGTGCTTTTTTTTTAATATATTGATGTGTAGTGCCCACTGAGACGCCACTGGGCCCTATTGTCTTAATCTAGGTAGAGCTTTACAAGTGCCTTATAACATTAAATAGGTGTACTGAATTGTATCCAAAGCTCTGTATCTCAGAAATAAAGTTCGGACATATTTATAGAAACTTTTTTATAAAAAGACATAAGAAATTACCCCCTTAAGTTTCGTACTGTAGTTAGAAAACACCCTGTGTAGTAATTTTTTTTTGGTCATTTTATTGGAATTGATTAAACCTGTCGAATTTCGACTGGTTTAATTTATTTATATACAGGGTGTCCTAACTCTATTTATACACGAAATACCTTGACAGTGCTTGTTAATATACAAGGGTCTCAAAAACATAATTTTTGTTGTTGGGTAGGTTTTTTTTTTAATGGAACGCCCTGTATATGTTTAACAAATTTTGACTCTATATTAAATTCTACATCAAAAATGTCTAAAACACTATATGCCAATTATAAGTGGTTTTTGAGATATTAACAGTATGCTTATATGCCCATTAACAAAGACGAGTAAAGAAAGATAATATTTTGGTTCCATTTTATTTTTAAATATTTCTGTCACTCTCAAAAAACAAATAATATAATAACATGTATTTTTAACCTTTCATTGTAAGAACTACTGATAGGTTTGTTGTCAATTTAGTTTATTTTAAACGCATATTTACTAAATTACATTAAAAATCAGCAATGGGTCAATTACGGCTGGTTTTTAGGTTAAGTAAAAAAGATATGTATTTAAAATAAACTAAATAGCTGACTAACATATTAAAAGTTCTTACAAAAAAGGTAATTATTTACATATTTTGTCACTCTGACAATGACATAATTATTAAAAAAATAATTATAACCAAAATATTATTTTTCTCCTTTACTTTTAAACGTTAATAAATATATCAGCATACTGTTCTCAAAATCTCAAAAACCAGCAATAACTGACGTATAGTGTGTTACACATTTTTCATGTTAAAGTTAACACGTACTCAAAATTTGTTAAAACATACAGGGTGTGCCTTTTAAAAAACCTGTTTGACAATAAAATTACGTTTTTGGGACACCTTGTATATTAACTGGTACTGTTAATAAAAAGAGTGTATCCAGATAAAGGTTTCTTATTTTAAGTTTATCTTTGTATCTTATACAGTGGCGAAGTTATTTCGTGTATAAATAGAGTTGGGACACCCTGTATAATTAAAAAAGGAAATGCAACAACAAAATAATGAAATAAAATGCATCAAGGCAGCAGCTGAGGTAAATAACCTTAAAAGCAGTATTAATAACCTATACAATTATTTGTGTTACGTCAAGTGGTCGTCTACTACTGATAAATTAAACACGCAACTTGCAACGTGCTACATGGTGTAGATTCGGCGCATTTAGATTAACTACATAAAACCCTTTTATTAGCAACTTTCCGTGCTCGCATTATACTTATGTAGCGTGACATCAACTGCATGCAATATTTTCTCACGTCTTTCCAGGATTTATGGCTTGTAGGGAAAGATAAGTAAATATTTTTATTTTTTTAACGCCAGACAATCATTCGGTTTCAAAGTAGCAAAATTTTTCCATGCTAACACCAACTTTCTTTTTCTAAAATGCGTCGAATTTCGACGACTCTGGTAACAGTTACATTTAAGCGCATTTACCTTCATATGGAGAAAAATACATTAGCAAAAAACATTTTATTTTCACAGAAGAAATAGGTAACAAAACCAGAAAAATAATGCCATTTAAAGACATGGTATGTTTATTTTTAAAATTATATTTAATGCGTTTTTTTTTTTGTAGGAAAAAGGTAAAAATTTAGAATACAATAAAATTACAAAATCGTCTCACCCTGTATATTATGAAGTCAAGGCCTCCTATTTGAATCATTAAAAATGCCTGATACAAATTTTTATAATTCTGGTTTTTATTTAAGTTACAATTTACCTACTTTTGAACAAATTTAATCAAGTGCTAGCGAATTTGCAAAATTCACCTAGAATTATATTTTTTTAACGGCTAACTTAACGTTTGTTGCAAGGCTATTTAACAAAACCCTAGAATTTTACAAATATGCCTTTTAATTAGGACAAATATACTATAAATAATATAGTGCATATAAAAGTTTCTTATTTAACGCATAACAAATTATGTGTCAAAGTCTTATAAAAATGTAGAGCAAGTATTTTAAAATTTAAAAATTATAAATAAAAAAATTAACAAGCACATTGGTATTTAAAAATACTTTGTTAAAAAAAAACTTATCTTGAGCCTTTTTTAATATTTTTGACCTACCCTGTATACCCCTGAGCTTTTAATAAAACTCTTACACTGCTGCAATACAGTGTAAGTATATTCACTAAATTTTATATAAAAAAAAATATATGAGAAAGTGCATAATAAAATAGTTTGGCTAAATTTTGCCATTTTTATGAGACATTTCTATATTACTGGAGAATTGTGGGGAATTATTGGGGACTTATGGGAAATTATTGGGGAAGTATACTTTCCCAAAGAGAATTATTTTTCAAATTCAGGAAGGTGGTTTCCCCCTCGTCTTTAGGTTTACAATTTTAATCTCATAATTTGTAAGAATTGTTCAAGTGCTTCCCTCCCCAAAATTAAATCCTAGCAAAGACAAATTGTAGTGAAACTACAATTGTCTTTGATCCTAGTCACACCCACCGGCGTATTAATATTTTTGACTGATTATATCTAAAAACTGAGTTTTAAGAGCAACACAAAATAATAATTTTGGAATTTGCAAAAAAGTTGATTTTTGTTGAACCCCTTGTTGTTGTTAAGACCAAGTTTTAAAAGCAGAACCTTTTTTTTGTAATTTTTTTTGTCAAATCACAAACTTACTAAAAATATCTTATTTCCTTCTCTTTTATTTAGGGCCATCTAAAACCTTCACATTAAAAAATTGTAGAGTTAAAAAAATTAATTGACTATAGTTTTTAAAAAATGCATATTATTTTGCACTTTTGAAAATTTTTAAGGGGACCAAAAAAACATTTTTATGCAAATTTCACAACCACGCTATAATGATCACGTAAATGTAGTAAATCGTACATTAGTAAAACAAAACGTCCTTTCAATAATGAACATAAAAAATGCTAATTTTTCATTTCCTGAATTACCGAATGCAAAATAAAATTTAAATTTTGACAAATTTCATATTTAAAAAAGGTTTGTATTAAGTCAAAATGTTTTATTATTGCTATTTTATACCGCTTTTCAATTAAGAAAAACCGGGAAAAGGATTAATTTTAATGATCAAAAGTCCTGTACTCAATATAATTTATCTTCTTACCTTTGCTTTGAAGCAAACTGTGTGTGTTTATGAAATGTAATTTGTTTTTTAACCTGAACCAAAATACTGATAAAAAATACAGGTTAAATAAATATGTTTTGCGGGTTAAATTTAATTACATTCAATTTGGCCACTTTGGGGTTTAACATGGCAAAAAAAAAATTAAATATACCGGGTGTCCAGTAACCCAACCGACAACCTTTAAGGGGTCATTTTGCAATTAAAAATAAGAAAAAAAACTTTATATGAACATATGTCCTAAAAGTCTTAGTTTTCTAAACTACAGGGTGTTATAAATTAAAAAAAAAAAAGGTATTGTTTTTATAATAACTTTTATACCAATGCAGATATTTTTAAATAATTTGAGGGACGCTTTCTATGCATTAGGAGACATTTTTTGGCATACAAGAAAAAATAATTTTTACCAGTGTGGGTCGTGAGAGGTTTAAGGTAAAAAATAAAAATGTTTTTTTAATTCTCATTTGGTTTAGAAAAAATTTAATCTCTGGTTTTGTTTTTTTTTATGTACGGTTTTCTCGTAAATAGAAAAACATTTCTCTGCATGGTCAAATCCTTATCCCACGGTTTCCCAAACTGTTCGTCGCGACGCCTAAGGGTTTCGCACTGTCATCCCAGGGGCGGCACGTCTTGATGCGAGAAAAGAAAACGGGAAAAGGGAGTATTTTTTTGTCGCGTGTTGATGCGCAAAAAGTCTCTATTTTTTAGTCATATATTTTATTATAAATCTGAAGCCCTAGGGCGCCGTGGGATAAACTATACCACACACGAAAATACTTTTTTGGTCTTCAAGTACCAGGCAACTCGCTGTTTGTGCGGTAAAAAAACCCTCTTACTTTAAGGGCATCATAAGACAGTTGGAAGCTTTCAAGGCGTCACAGTCCAAATAAGTTTGGTACCCCTGCGCTATCCAATTAAAGACTGAATAACAGATTTTTTACTGTAGAATTTCGTATTAGCGATAAGAAAATATTACGCCAAGAGACGGATTATATTTATTTACGCGGAAACCGTACATTAATATAAGAAAAGTTCCGTTTTGATCCGATTCTTTTTAACTAAATGAAGTTTTAAAAAACATTTTAATTTTAGAAAAATGCAGTTGCATACCATTTTTTTCTTTCTAAAATATTTACCTTAAGCCCCTTACGGACAACACTGGAAAAAGTTAATATTTTTCTTGTATGCCAAACAATGTCTTTTGATGTATGGGAGGAGTCCCCTAAATTATTTAAGAATATTTAAATCGGTATAAAGTTATTAAAAAAAAAAACAATAATTTTTGAAAATGTTTAATGCTCTGTAGTTCAAAAACTAAGACATATGTTCATAAAAGTTTTTCTTTTTTTTTTATGGAAGATAACCCCTTTAAGTTTGTAGGTTGAGTTACTGGACACCCTATATATTTCAAATTTTAAAATTAATATCATACATAAAAAGTTTTAGGTTACTAAATAGGCTTTTAATTCTGGTTAGTCAAATATATTTTTAATGATACAGAGTGGTTGTCTAAATTTGATCGCAAATAACTTTAGAACAAATAAAGTTATCTGATGCAGTTTTCGCTGAAAACCTTTGTTTTTATCATACCTTCATCATCTGATTGGGATTTTCCATTAACACAAAAACAAACTGTCCGATTTTCCGATATAGGGCAACTTTGTGATTTTAAATGGAATGCCCTGTATACTTTTTTTTCCCAAAATTAAATCTTTCTCCTCTAAAAAAATGTAAATACAATATGGTATTCCAAAAATAACGAATTTATTAATATCTAAAAAATTGACTGCATGGCGGTTAAAAGTATTATTTTATACTGAAAATTTACTACATACAAGGTTACAGACAAAAATACGACAACAAAGCTACAGGTTATTAACAATTTTAACTTTACGTAGAATGTAATAAAAACACAAATTTTACTTTGTTATTTTGTCACATTTTCTTTCAATATGTGACAAAATAACAAAGTAAAATTTGTGTTTTTATTACATTCTACGTAAAAATGTATTGTCACAAAGTAACGGACTACTCAATAGATTCTTTAATTTTAACTTTAGTTTTTGAAATAGTAATTCAGCCTTAGAGCAACTCTTATTTTGTGGATAACCGGCGATAACGTATAGCTTTGTTACTGTATTTTTTGTAACCTCGTATGAAGCCAATTTTCTTTGTTAAATAATACTGTAAATTGATATTAAAACTGATAAAGGGCATCGGACTTCTACTACCTTCAAGAAAAATTCTAAAAGATTCACATGTCCATTTACGCAAATTAAGGCATAAGAAAAACAATAGTAGCGATTGCAAAGACGTGTAGTAGATTGATTTTTGTTTTGGTAATAAAATAAAAACAAAGAGGCACCAACAGACCATTATTGATTAAAACAAAGGCTATGGACCCACTTTTTTGTCGAATCACTGACTATTTGAGCACTTAAAAACCTGAATTAATAGGTTATTTTCGTACAAGTGCTCCCTAATTTGACAACAAATGACTTGTTTGTTCCTGAACATCAAGAATGAGTAACACAACAAAAATGTTCGCATTTGTTTTGACTCTATAATTTTACCTAAACTTATTTTCTTTTTACAGTATGTTTATACTAAAATATAGTTTTGTACAATATGTCACCCAGCTGTCACCTTAACATTTAGAGCTGTCATTGATCTGTTAAAAAATGGAGACCTTGGTCATTAATTATCGTTCAAAGTTTTATGAAAAGCAACCGAACTAAAAATTAGAAAATAATTTTTCATTAAAAAAAATATTGTCATTTCATAGTAAAAAGCGTGGGGTGCATTTTACTATTTTTTCATAACTTTTCCATCATAGATATTTGCAAATATAATAATTATAACATTTAATATATTTATCACCCCACGCTTTTTACTATGAAATGACAATATTTTTAATGAAGAATTATTTTCTAATTTTAGTTCGGTTGCATATAAAGCGTGTTTTTAGTTTTTAAACTATTAATTATTTTTCATTTTTAGTTTCTGCTACTCTTGACAAAATGGCGAAAAAATTTTTTAATGAACAAGAGTGGCAAATTTTAAAATTTTTCCAACAGATTGCAACTCACTAAAAAATTTCTTCTTCATTAAGTAGCAAAGTTTGAAATTTTGCCAACAGATGGCAATCCAGGCAATGTTTGGACCGTTGCCAATATATTGCAACCCACTAAAAAATTTCTTCTTCATTTAATAGCAAAGTTTGAAATGTTGCCAACAGGTGGCAACCTAGGTGTTGTTTTTATATTTTTATAATATAAAGGAAAATTTTTTTTTCCTGGCTGATCCAAAAAAGAATGTTAAATTTTTATTAATTGCACATTATGTATTATGTATACATTACACATAATGTAATTTTTATTATGGAATCCTTGAAGTAATGGTGCAACTAACCCTATATTTTTATTGTTCATAAAAATTGAACACCCATGGTGCAACTAACCAAATTGGTGTAAAAACTAAAAATTTCTTCTTCATTTAATAGCAAAGTTTGAAATGTTGCCAACAGATGGCATCCTAGGTGTTGTTTTTATAATATAATGGAATTTTTTTCCTGGCGATTCAAAAAAAGATAACGGGATACTGTTTTTAAATTATTGCATCTTCATCGGTCCTTGACACGTGTGCAAAGTTTCAAAGAAATCGAATAGCTGGAAGTTGGTTAAAATTAGGCTCAAAGATTCCGTTACATAGATAGATAGATAGATAGTTAAAAAAGGGTGACAGACTTTAGGTCATGGCAGCGTGTCAAGCCAAGTTCAAGCGCGCCGAGTGTAATATTATACGAACCACTTGGTGCCACTTTTAACCATTTTATAACTCAAAAACTATTTAACGTAAACACATGAAACTACGTATGTTTATTTATATCAATAAGGATAACTAGAAGCCAAATTTCATGAAGCTAGCTAAAACGGTTATAAAGATATGAAGGTCCAAAAGTCGTCCATTTTCCACTTGCTGACTGCCTGACATATAGATCAAAAACCCAACACACTTCCAGATGACCTAGAAAGATGAAATTTAGAATCCACTTCGGTAAATGTGGGTAAGCGTAGAAAAAATATTAAAGATAAAAAAAGGTAAAAAAAGGAGGAGTTAGGGGGGTCCCTATACAAGAAAAACGTGTTTTTTAATTGTAGCGTTTGAAACGTTACAAGTAGATATTTGAAGCTATCCCAATATATCGTCGACAATATTACGAAGTGACCTATCTCATTTTTTTCAATTTCACCCAAGTACTTTTAGGTATTTTTTTGAGCGACTTCTCTTCTTAGTTAAATTAAATTAGTTTATTATTATATTTCCCTAACTTTTAAGCCATTAAAATTAAACTTGTACCAATTCGTAATATTAAGGAGCGACTTTTTTAAGCAATAATATCGGCTCTCGTCAATTTTCCTATTTTTGAGATACGACACTTCGTGTTATTGCCGACGATATGTATTATTTATATTTGCTATATAGCAGAAATATAAAAATTAAACCATGTCAAAAAATTAGTGGTGGACCCATCCAAAAACGGTGTGTATCGTCGGCGGCGCGTGGCGCCAGATCGTAATATTGCAAAGACTTGGCTAATTTAAGCATAAACATGGAGCGTGTTAAAAAGGTAGCAGATAATGAGTGGGCAATGCGCACTGTTTTTCTTACGTTTTAAAAAAAATATTTACAATAACATGAAAAAGAAAACTGTGCAGCAGGAAACAGCAAGAAAAAATATTAAGTCTAAATTCCTGCCTAGATTTCTTTACAAAAAGTGATGATGTCCCACCAAAGACATAAATGTGAAAAGGTGAGCCAAAGTTTAATACTAAAATTATGCTTAATTGTGGGCTTTGCCCCAAAAAAAATGGATATCTAAGTGAGTGCCAAGTCTCTGTACAAAATTCAAATATGTATAAGATCTTAAGATAGGTTAGATTTGACTTTGCCAGTTTTTATTAGAATTAAAAAATATTTAAATAAGTTGCATAACTTCATAAAATGACTGATGTAATAAAACTGGCCAAGTTAAATCTAACCTACCTAAAGATCTCAAACATATTTGGATTTTGTACAGAACTTGGTACTCATTTAGATCTTCTTTTTTTGGGGCAAAGCCGACAACCAAGCATAATTTTAGTATTGAACTTGGCTCCCGTTTTCACATTTATGTTTTGGTGGATTTTTTACTTTAAAACCCTGTATCTTTCTAATACATAGGAATGTTTGATTAAATTTTAATATTTTGTTATATGAAATTTGTGGTTTCCCTGTATACCATTAATCAGAGAAGACCCTATATTTTATATGCAGTAAACTGACTTTATGGGCTAAAAATAATATTCCAAGCCATTTTATCTTTAGAAATCATATTAAATAACTCGTTTTTAACAGTAGTATTTTTAATATTAAAATATACAGAAATAAATAAGCTATTTTAATGTTTATGTAGATTAAAAAACATAATCATACAAATTCCGGTACCGTTATAGCGACGATTGCCTTTGTAAATCTTGTCAAATCGCCCACTATTTTAATATGAACAGTAATCCTAATAATAATAAATAATAAAATAATTTATGGCTTATGACAACTATCGCATTTTAAAGAAATATATTTAACTAAAATAAAACAACTCTGCGTAGAATACAATTTCAGTTTATGTAGAGAGTCCTCTAAATGAAAAAAAAAAATTGTTGTATGGCTACCAAAGTTAATAGCTTTAAAATTAAGAAGCCACAAAATTAACTGAAAACTCTGAATAGGACAGAGATCACCATCATTCTTGATAGTTGTATTCACCGGGTTTTTTATTTTTCTTTTAATTAAAATAAATTCTTTTTTTTATTCCTTTTATTATTATACAAGGGTGTTTCAAATTCGAGGGGCACTACTAGAATCTCGGAGACAGAGGGTTGGTTAAATTGGGGCAAAGCTGCGCACTTTTCCAAGCTTCAAAATATTCCGTTTTAACAATTTATAAATTTGTAACCGATCCGGTTAGCTTTCTTAACCATCACGTTTCCCGGTCTCCAATCCCAGGGATGCATCGGTCCGTTTCCGGACCGTGCACGGACCTGTCAAGGCGCCGCGCCTCGCTTTCTCTCTCATCTTTCCACGATCCAGTTCCGATATTACCGGCCCCGCTTCCCTTGCCCCGCGCCAGAGCCGCACCCGGGCCGCGTCGCGTTCCCGACGCCGTTCCTCTAAATCCATGCGTATGTTCGCTTCGATGTTAGCAGGAGGGGTGAAATCCGTCATATAATCGTTTATAAAGTCGTATTCGTCGACCGTTCCCAAATCCTCCTGGCTTACCCCCATGGTAACATGATTCACGGTCATAACTGGGAGGTTGTTGAAGTCCGGTGAATTTTCCTTATTGTCACTATGGCGTTGGGTCTGGCTCGGTTTACAGAAACTTGCCAGGCGTGCGGTTTGGCGCAGGGTGGTTGTTGGGGTTCTCCCCTTCAATTCTACGCTCACCACACCCCCGACAAGCACCTGCATCCCGTGCCCTTGCCCCTCCAAGTTCACCCTTCCTCATTTCCGCGGGCGTGGTTTGATGCAACTTCGAAGGGCTGTCAATAAATTTGCAAGAACTTGCAGATGACGGGACCGGTGGGGAATGATTGTAGGGGTCCTCCCCTACAGCCCTGCACCCACCGGACGCCTGCCAAGTATCTGCAAATTTACCTGGAACCCCAGGAAGTTGCGCCACTTCCCGATCGGCTTCCTTTTGTTTAGCTAATAAGAGCGCTTGCTCCCGACGATATTTCTTTGCCCCCTGCGCTGTGAAGTACATCGGGTTACCCTGAGCATCCACGGTGGGCAAACTCACCCTCGCCATCCTGGCCGCCTGCCTTCGGCGTTGTTCCCTACGCTTGAGGGTTCGGAATTTGGCCACCGCGGAACTCATGGTAACCTTCTGTACTTTTTGCATCCTTTGTCGTTTCATCTGGGACGGCCCTGTACCTTCCTCCCGTGTCCTGTCGGTCATACGGTCGCCGGAAGGGACCGTAGAACCGACAGTGACAGGTTCCAGCTCAGCTGGTCCGCACCTGTAACTCTTAGGGATGTTTTTCCATTGAAAGATTTTATAGTATTTATTTATAAAGCCAATTTATTTTTTAACAAACTCTTTTCTTTGTTTACAATAATTTCTCTTTAACTTTCCCTTACAGTTAACAATTTCTTATCTTTCTAGAATGTCTTAAAACTCGATTGATTTTTACTTTACTTGAAACAGAACAAAATAATTATTACTTCTAAAATAAAATAAAATATAATCCCCTAAGAGCAACCAACCTGGGTTTCTTACATTCTACAACCGCAGAATAAAAACTAAAAAGAAAAAAACAAACAAAACAAATCCCTAATTACTTCACCCTCACTTTCTTTTAATTAGAATTTAAATTAGCAACCTTGCCCTCCTGGCAACCATTAACCTTATTTAAACCAAGAAATTTAGTTCCCTTTTATGTTTCCCAGCTATTTTTAAGTAGAATCCAACAAACACCAGGTTGTGGTACTAAACCCTAGTTCGGCAGAGATGTTACTGCTAAGCCGAACAAGCTGGAACTGTCCTGATATCGTGACACCGCCCCACTTAGATAGCACTTTGAGGTTTCCTATGAAACCCCAAAGTGATATCGATAACAATACACGCTATCAGGCAGTTACAGCGTAGGGTTTATTGGCTCGTTGCTCATTTTACAATCTAAATGGACTTAGCCTACATGGCTTTACAAATAATTTTTATAGGTACTAGTACCTTTACAATTTTTCTATTTTTTTGTGTGTAACATTTTTTAAAAATTTTTTTACTCCCCCTTCGAACTAGTAGCTTTACTAAAGGCCATGCTGCTAGGTTGCAGGTTGAATAACAGTTTTGCAGGTGACAGCTGAGATGTGGGCAGCTTGCTTGTTCTGTATTTCTTTATTACTTCTACTATTTTCTTTGGCCAGTCACGCCCTGCACTGATCAGTATTCTTCTTATTTCCTGGAATGTTGTCCAGTCATCCAGGGGTGACTTGTCTCGCTTCTGCACAATTTTAGTTTCCGGGAAGACTTCCTTGATTGTACTTATTTTTGTTATTAGGATTTCGTCCACCACCACTAGTGCCGGCTGTCCCCCAAATGCATCGATTTCCCTCTCCAGGAACCTCTTCAGTGCCACTGGACTGGGCGTGCTCACCTCTTGGCACCCCATCCAGCCACTGTACACATCTTTAAAAACTAGCACGGCCAACCACCCTTCACGGGTCTTGGGGAGTCCTCCTACTACTCCAATTTGCACCGCCTCGAAAGGCCTCAGCCCTTCCACCTCGTTGTGCAGAATCTCAACTTTTTCTTTGCACATCATGCATTCACTAATTCCTTTTCTTACTTCGGCTGCCATTCTTGGCCAAAAGAAGAAGGTGGCTAATAATTCGATCGTCAGATCTTTACTGAGTGCCCTGACCCATGGAATTCTTTGCTTAATGTTCCCCTGATCTCTTTCGGGGTCCATAGACGTAACTTTGTTTTGTCTCTATTGTCTTGTATAAACAACTTCCCTGCTTTTAATGTGAATGGTTTTCGATCTCTGCCTTTTTCTAACCTTTTCTTTAAGTCTTGTGTCGTTCTGTCTGTTGCCTGCAACCTAGCGCATTCTTTAACTGCGCTTAGAATTATTAACGGTGACGTTTTTACGTCTCTTAATCTTACAGGCCGTTCCATTAATTGGGTGCCTGCCCACGTTATAAGCTCTAGTTCGTCGGTTTGGTTTAACTCCGGTAATATCGGTTCCGTTTGTGTCTTCATGTTTTTGACAGGTCTGGGTTCTATTTTAGGCGTTGTCGCCTTTCTGCCATTTTGTTGGGCGCCATGTAATGGTTGCGGCGCTTCACCATCACGTTTCCCGGTCTCCAATCCCAGGGATGCATCGGTCCGTTTCCGGACCGTGCACGGACCTGTCAAGGCGCCGCGCCTCGCTTTCTCTCTCATCTTTCCACGATCCAGTTCCGATATTACCGGCCCCGCTTCCCTTGCCCCGCGCCAGAGCCGCACCCGGGCCGCGTCGCGTTCCCGACGCCGTTCCTCTAAATCCATGCGTATGTTCGCTTCGATGTTAGCAGGAGGGGTGAAATCCGTCATATAATCGTTTATAAAGTCGTATTCGTCGACCGTTCCCAAATCCTCCTGGCTTACCCCCATGGTAACATGATTCACGGTCATAACTGGGAGGTTGTTGAAGTCCGGTGAATTTTCCTTATTGTCACTATGGCGTTGGGTCTGGCTCGGTTTACAGAAACTTGCCAGGCGT
The DNA here is from genome assembly GCA_014170235.1 of Listronotus bonariensis. NCBI lineage: Eukaryota > Metazoa > Arthropoda > Insecta > Coleoptera > Curculionidae > Listronotus > Listronotus bonariensis. Next base: position 70,223 of record JACEGR010003724.1, read on the forward strand.
GCGGTTTGCGCAGGGTGGTTGTTGGGGTTCTCCCCTTCAATTCTACGCTCACCACACCCCCGACAAGCACCTGCATCCCGTGCCCTTGCCCCTCCAAGTTCACCCTTCCTCATTTCCGCGGGCGTGGTTTGATGCAACTTCGAAGGGCTGTCAATAAATTTGCAAGAACTTGCAGATGACGGGACCGGTGGGGAATGATTGTAGGGTCCTCCCCTACAGCCCTGCACCCACCGGACGCCTGCCAAGTATCTGCAAATTTACCTGGAACCCCAGGAAGTTGCGCCACTTCCCGATCGGCTTCCTTTGTTTAGCTAATAAGAGCGCTTGCTCCCGACGATATTTCTTTGCCCCCTGCGCTGTGAAGTACATCGGGTTACCCTGAGCATCCACGGTGGGCAAACTCACCCCTCGCCATCCTGGCCGCCTGCCTTCGGCGTTGTTCCCTACGCTTGAGGGTTCGGAATTTGGCCACCGCGGAACTCATGGTAACCTTCTGTACTTTTTGCATCCTTTGTCGTTTCATCTGGGACGGCCCTGTACCTTCCTCCCGTGTCCTGTCGGTCATACGGTCGCCGGAAGGGACCGTAGAACCGACAGTGACAGGTTCCAGCTCAGCTGGTCCGCACCTGTAACTCTTAGGGATGTTTTCCATTGAAAGATTTTATAGTATTTATTTATAAAGCCAATTTATTTTTTAACAAACTCTTTTCTTTGTTTACAATAATTTCTCTTTAACTTTCCCTTACAGTTAACAATTTCTTATCTTTCTAGAATGTCTTAAAACTCGATTGATTTTTACTTTACTTGAAACAGAACAAAATAATTATTACTTCTAAAATAAAATAAAATATAATCCCCTAAGAGCAACCAACCTGGGTTTCTTACATTCTACAACCGCAGAATAAAAACTAAAAGAAAAAAACAAACAAAACAAATCCCTAATTACTTCACCCTCACTTTCTTTTAATTAGAATTTAAATTAGCAACCTTGCCATCCTGGCAACCATTAACCTTATTTAAACCAAGAAATTTAGTTCCCTTTTATGTTTCCCAGCTATTTTTAAGTAGAATCCAACAAACACCAGGTTGTGGTACTAAACCCTAGTTCGGCAGAGATGTTACTGCTAAGCCGAACAAGCTGGAACTGTCCTGATATCTGAACCCTTGAAATATATTGTTAGTATAGATTCTTAGAATTCTTTGTTCTAATTAAAAATTAAGGGATGCCTTTAGTTAATCATTTTATTTATTTTCATACATTTCGGCATTATGCCTTTCTCAGTGAATTTATCTAAAATTAAATGACAAAAGTTGCGGTTTACATTATTAAAATTATTATGACGACTTATTTTTTTCCCTGATTTTACATTCACATTAAAAACATATGGTTTTGTTTTTTGCTTACCTTAAAAGGAAATTAGTCCAATTGTGTCAGTTTTTTCAATTAAAAACACAAATATCTACACGTAACACTAAAACAATACAAAACATTTTAAAAACTTAGGATGGTACAGTTAAAATTTATTATTAATACTGAGAAAGCAAGAAGTTCCTTTGGTATTTGATAAAAGGATAAGAATTCAAAAAAAGAAATTCTGTTGTTATTAATATACGTGTGAAAATATTTAATTTATTTTTTACCCTCTTTGGTACTTGTTTTTATTCAAAATTATAATGTGGAACAATGCAACGATTTATTTAATTAGAGATGTGATATTATTTTTATTTAATTTTTTTTAAACTTTTAAAGAGTGAAATAGAAAACATTGGCTTGGTACTCACATTATGTATCTAAAATTAATTAATGACGTTATAATATCTCAATGGTTCTTTATTTTTTTATGTCTGTTTTATCATTAATGGAGTGTTTGTGTATTTTTATAAAAGCATTTCCTAAAAATTTCCTTTTCTTTTGATTGGGCCCTGTTTTTTAAAATTTTTTGGCCTCCCTGATAATTGAAGGTGTGTTTAGATACCCTTACTAATTTTAAACTTTTATCACTCTGTATACCTTGAACTCTCTCAACACTTTCTTTTTAATTGTCTTAATAACGCAAATAATAATGAGATATGGTCATTTAAATCTCAAGCAGATAGGTTGTGGGGAAGAAAAGGTAAAAAAATATTTAGGTATTTGTTAATGTTTACCGTTTCATGAGACCGCTGCCACCTATTTATAAACATTTATAATTAGTAACATTTACTTACCTCTACTGAATTGATTGTAATTTTTAATGACATTCTCAGCATTCTTTCGAGCTTTAAAGAACCACTCGGATGAATTGGCGAGATAACATATAAGTTCAACCGCAAGGTCTGTCACTTAAAATCTCGTCCTTCTGGTAAGCGATATGCATAGGGACAAAACAACAAGTAGTCTTTATACTGATGCCGGATCATAACAATTGCCCGCCGCAAAAATTTTTTGAGTCAAATTCAACCATAGAGAAAACTGATGTGCAGTAGTAAATATCTCTGAGTCCATCACTGTGGGGTCACGGACATTCCACAAGATTGTGAGTATAGCATTAGCTTTACTGACAGCCACATCAGCTTCTCAACACGAAATTGAAATTCTTGCAGCGCTGCACCGACTCGAAGAGTCTCCTTCTCGGTAGTGTTAGGTTAGTACCGGCGCCGTACAGTTGTCGTCCTAGTAAGTGCTGGGATTCTACGATTCTAAGGAATTGCGATACGATGCCTACGTCTCCGTTGGGTACCCGAACACGTTGTTTTCCGGCCACTCCTCCTTTACTTCTTCCATGTAATCCTCAGAAGCTGTTTTGTTGTATTCAGTGGATATTTGCTGATCGATTGTTTAGAGGTTATCTAAAATCCTTTCCCTGTTGTCGCTCAGTACAAAAAGGTACTATCATATGATTTGTCTAGATTTATCGCAACGTTTGTATTTACATTTATGTTTATGTCAAAGTCAGATTTTATAACCCACTCCTCGTATGTCGTATAACCGTACAAGAATTTCTTCTTCAAAGTTGTAATTGTTGTGACATTATCTTCAATAATGCTACTTTTTTCACAGAATAATGGTATTTATGGGGGTACACGCCAAAAATAAATTAAAAGTACCAAAAAACAAGTAAAAAGAGAATCAAACGACGTTTCTGGTGGCAAGTCTGCTACCGTTGTCAAGATAAATTGAAATAAAATAAAAATTTAAAAATTAACTACTAATTAGGTTTAAAATTTTAGCTTTTTTAGGAGATTTCTGAAACCTTGACATTAAATGTCAAATATGTTTGTTTGGTTATAGTGTCATAGTGACATACATAGCTGGTTGCTGTTGTATTTATTATTTATAAAAAGGTGATGAGTTAGTTGATTTTTAGTTATCCCGAAGATACTTCAGTATTAAGCAATGGCTACCAAATGTTATTTAAATAAACTAAAATTGATGCTACACAATTATGTATGGTAAAAATAGATTTGTAATAGGTCTATTTTAATTTTGTCTTATATTTTAAGATTCAAATTCAAAAAAACAATTATTTATAAAATTAAATGAGAGGATATTTATTTTGAATTAAAATATTTTTAAATAACTTTTTTTTATTGTTTATGTTTTTGATTAGAACAAATGACTTTAATTCTATTAAATAGACTTTTTACAACCCCATTTTTAACCATTATTGGGTGATTTGAGTTAAAATTTAAATATCTATTTGTATGTCTAGGCTTTTTGTGAATTTTTGTTTCAAAATTGTTTAAATCTTTTTATTAAAATGTCAAAGAAAGGTAGTTGTGAGTTGTGCTCTTTTTCTAAAGTAAACTTAATGGTTGGTTCTGTGTGTATTAATGAGTGTTAAAGTTATTTAAACAGTGTTCGTCATGTTGGTATATAGAAAAAATGTCATCTATATATCTCCACCAAACTAAAGGTTTATATTGATAATTTTTCTACAAAATTTGACTTAGGTATAATTTTCCACAAAAATATTAATTAACAAGGATGATAATGATGAACCCATAGCCATGCCAGAAGTGGGTATATATTATTAAATAAAAGATAGTTGTGTTGCATCAATTTCAGTTAATTTAAATAACATTTCTGGTTGCCTTTGCTTAATGGTGAAGTATCTTCGGAGAAAACTAAAAATCAACTAACTCATCAACTTTTTCTATAAATAACAAATACACCAGCAACCAGCTATATATGTCACTATAACCAACAACAAACATATTTGACAGTAAATGTCAAAGGTTCTTCTCAGAATCTCCTAAAAGCAGACTTTGCCACCAAAACGTCGATTTTTAGTTCTCTTTTTACTTGTTTAAATTTTGTTTGGTTTTTGGTACTTTTAATTTATTTTTGGCGAGTCCATACACGACATAGGTTTGCATAAAAAAAAAAAAGTTGGGGAAGGTTGCAGCCTTGAGGGCTTTAAAAATATTTTATTTTTATTTTATTGCCAAAAAATGCGTGCGTACAATTTAAAAATCAATTGACTTATTTCAGCGTTTTTTTAAGTTACTGGTTAAAAAGATATTTATTTTATTCCGGTCTTTTGGGCATCCCACCAGTATATTATTTTAATAAAAGAGCTAAATTTTTTAAATAAGAAACATAAAACGAAGGTTACTTTAAAAATATTAAAAATCTTTGCCCCAGAATTTCTAACAGTAAAAAAGGCTTTGACATTTTCAACTCACGAGTAGGTCAAAGAGTTATGGATGCATATAATATTTGGAATTTTTCATAATATTCAGACATACGACATACCAAAGTAATAAAAGGTTGCCAGAAAGCCATTTTAAGAAAGGTCTGCGATGGATTTGTTATTAATAAAATATAAGTTTTAAAGTAACATTGTCTTTGATTTAAAAATAATATACAGGGTGTTTCAAACCTATTTATATACAAAATAACTCCTCCTCGTGCAAGATACAAAAAATAAACTTATTTTATTGACAATATTGGTTAACATACAAATTGTCTCAGAAACAACATTTTCATTAATAATAATTTTTAATAGAACACCCTGTATATATGTTGCGGCATAACATTTCAATTTACTCGCTAAACAAGACATGTCGAAAATATATCGGTTGCTTTGGATAACGTCAAAAGTGCTCAAGAACTTTAAGCAGTATAAAGAGAAAAATAAGAAAATTAATAAGAAGAAGGTTAACCAATTGAGAAAGATTATCTTTTATAATGGAAAACTTAATTGGGCCTGTGTTCTAGCCCACTAAACTTCCCGAAGTAATTTATATTGCTGGTACGCACTCTTTCTAAAACCTGTTGAATTACTATTTTAAAAAATAACCAAAATATGGATCCCATTTTAATTTTATTTACTCTTTTAATGTGATTAATTGTACCATTAAATGATTAAATACAAAATACATAACAGTATAAATGGCTATCAACCCAGGTCGTTCAGTCATTAGTTATATTAGTAAGTAAAAACATTTTAAGAAGTGGGTACTTTATTGTTTTATAAGAGTGTTTTTATTACAGGGTGGTACTCTAAGTAAAAGGCCAAAATTCAACTAGAAATTGTGACCTAAAATGACATTAAATGGCACGTAAATATTTACCTAACCCTGAGCGTACAGACTACCTGACCGCCTAAGTGTGCTTTGACCTTGAACTTACCTTGGTACATAAGTTGATATAAGCTGTGATACCGGATGTCAAAGTTCAAAAATATGTTATAATTATTTTGATAATATTTGATACGTTTTAAATATTGTAATGAAACTCAGTATCTAGTGTTTTTCTGACATGAGTTATTCATATCTGATGTTAATTTTTCGGTGTTTACTGGAAGACGCTACGTACTACTTTAAATTTCTCTTTGAGAGGCCGTAACTCAAGCTCACGACATTTAAAAAATACAGGGTATCTCTAAAGGGTCCGTACAGAATAGTACCATAGACTACATGGGCCAAAATACAACGGTCTAACAGCAATTTACCTTGTCAAAAATCGTTTTTGATCGTTTGACAGATACAGGGTGTCAAATTTTTACTATATTTTATTTACTTTTCAATATTTTATGCTGTATTTGTCTTCTGGGCGGTTGAATTAAAACAAAATTTTATTTGGCTTTTCACCAGAATAAAATTTAAAGTGTATTTAACATTTTATGAAAATTAAAACTTTTATACATTATGCGCTAACTACTCTGCCCTTACACAACATAATAAAAGTTAATATTACTTTATAAAAAGGTGGTAAATAGTTTTCAAAAATGTGGTAAACAGTTTACCTAAAAAACTTATTGTTAAACTTGTTAGAAAACTAAAAAAATATAAAAATGAAATGTCTGATGGGCTTTAGAGTTTGACATTACTTTTGGAAAATTAACTGGTAAAAGATACACCTATTAGGTATCTTAACCAGATAAAAGAATGGCAAAAAATGTTTACCATATAATAAAGTATTTTATGCTATTTGTTTCTGGAGATTAAATTTAAAACAAAATATTATTTAGCTTTCTCAGAATAAAATTAAAAAGTTTAATAATATTTTGTTTAAATTTTACTTTTCAATATTTTATGTAATTTTAAGCATTTTATTACAAAATTTGGTTTAAGGGGTTTTAAAGTAAAGAATCGAAAGCTACTTATATATTTGCTGTTAAATGTAGAGAAATCCCCTTTGCCTTCGGTTCACAGTTTTTATTGTTTTACCTCTGTATATTGTGATTTTAGTAAATAATGTTTATTCTTCCATATTACTGTACAAAAAAATGATGAAATATCGTTACGAGCAACAGATTCTGAGATATTTTAGATTCAAAAGTTTTATTTTACATAAAGAATCCTCGCATTTCTTTGCACACTCTATTTAGGCTACCCGGTTTCTCTATAAGGTCTGTACAAATATTTACTTCAGATTTCCGTATGCCAGATACAACGATTTACCTCCAGTTGCTTTAATTAAAAACTTGATCTTTTGCGAGATACAGTGCAGGCGCTCAAGTAAAAAATTCAATGAAAATTTTTGCCCAAAGAAATATCTTAAATACCTTTACCCCTCCGTGATTTATTAAGTATATTTTTTGTACAAAAAATGTGTAAGAATAAAAATTATACTACAGGTGTGAAACCAACCGGCAGGACCATAGAGAATTAAAAGCATAGTAAATATTCGTGGTGGGATGTGTTGCTCGCATCGTCGTCCAACGAAAGGCAGGAAGCGGTGGGCCGGAGAAGCCCTAACTAAAATCAGCGCGTTCGTTGCAGCGGTAAATTTTAGGGGAGTACATAGCAAGTCGGTGGAAGGGATTCAGTGCTTGATTTATATATGGTCGACGGTTTGGTTTCCATACCGGTATATACCAAAATTATAATATACCAAGGCAAAAGTAATAACAGATTTAACCTAAGCAAGGACTGCAAGTGGCTCCCTCACATTTTATTTAAAAATAACGTCCGGGTAGAGAAAGATTTCGTCTAACTCTAAAAAACCCTTTAATACTGAATTTGTAAAAGTCTATTTATGACCAGCAAATAGATATTTTAAAGAGTTTTAAGAATATGCAACCATAATAATATGTCTATTTCTTGCAGTTTTTTAAATATGTAAGCAAATTTGAAAATTATGGTAAATTTCCATTATATTAACAGCTCTAAGCTATAAGCACTAAGTTTAGTGTCGTAGATAAAATGGACATTATATACTACTTTTAGCTTTGAATGGTCATATTTCCAAATAAAAGATAAGCATATCAAATGTGTTATTTTCTTAAAGCTCTTTAAAATATTTATTTAATGGCGACGTGTTTCATTTAAATTCCTGAGGGATGGCCATATTATTATTATTTGAAAATTGGATATATCACATGTGGACTTTTTAAAATCTCTTTAATAGATATAATATACAGGGTGTTTCACTTTAAAAAGTACATTTTTTTGCAATACATCAAAAACTCGATGTTCAATTGTTTTTTTTTTGTTTGCAGCACGGTAATCGGCGATAAAAATACTAAAATTTTACTTATTTAACCGACTTTGTATCTCCAATAACAAAACAGTTAGAGCAATAGTGCTGACTTAAGTTTGATCACCCTTTGTAAGAGTTGTACTATTATTTTGTCATGTAGAATATCCGCCTTAGGTTTCATGATCAATTTTTTTAAACGCTCTGTACTTAATACCGACTCTACTAAGGTTTTTTTGTAATAATAACCATATCAAAAGTGTATTTAGTAAGTCAATTGTAGGAAAAATATTAGTTTATTTAGTAACCAAAGATTTAGTTATGTGTAAAATCCTTAATTTGGGTATGGTAAAACCCGGGTTAAGCCATCAAGAAATAATTTTTGAGACAATATAATCCTCAACATAATAAACAAATCATTAAATTTTGACCCTCTCCCAGTAAACTAATGGCTGGAGTTTATAGTTATCAGTTACACATGATAAAATTAATAAAGTTGTAAAACTTTTGCCTCCAGTGCCTCTCCTTAATGAAAATATTTTATCATTCCTAATGCTCTGATATCAGACAGATATGTAATTGTAGTCTAGTCGAGAAGTAGATTTCCTGTAAAAATAATTAAAGGTTTTGTATTTTTTCTGCAAAAAAAAAAATACAATATTTATTAACAAAACTGACAAAAAACAGCCGTTAACCTTTTTTTGCCAAAAATGTCAAAAAGTAGTGATAGCTTAAATTTTATAAAAGTTTCTAAAAGAGGAGGAAAGATCAGTTTAAAAGTTTTTGTTTCTTTTGGAACTATAGCTCCAATTTATATAATTTTTATTTAACGTAATAAATCGGCTTTCGGGTAGCTGTTTCGGCATTCGCGATCCGCCACTGTAGTGAGCATAGATTTTAAATAATGTTTTTATGCAATTAAATAGGTATTTAAAAATTTTAAAAAACTCTTGTGTAATCTAAACACGTTAAAGAATATGATTTCGCGATATTAAAAGTTGTACTAACATTTTTCAAAAAAGTTCATTTGTTTTTTTTTATATAAAAGGCGGTATGAACGTTTAAATAATTGATTTAAATATTAAAATATGTAGCCTATTATGGGGAACCCTTATAAACTCATGTTTATTGGCCATCATTTTATAAATTTTAATTGAAAGTAATCCCTAACTAAAAATTTATGTTATTATTTACTATCAATAACTTCATATTACTAAAAACGCTTACGTTTGAAACCGCAATTTTAAAATTAATATATGGGTATACCACTATATGAAAAATGTTATTTTTTTGTAGTGTGTACATGTCGGTACCGTACTTTGGTAATATTTGCAATCAATTCGTTTTTTTTTTTCTATCCTAACTTTATATGTCAGTCGACCAAGTTTTGGTAATCATACGTTTGATTTGGGAATTGTTTTCAATACCTCTGCTAACCATTTAACAATAGAAAGAAAAAAAAGACAAATAATTCGTTACATAACTTTAGAAATCTGTTCAACAAAAGAATTTTAAAGCTGCCAAAGAAATCGTGGTGGTCATTTGACAGATATTGTGTTTCACGTAGAATTGTACACTGTCTAGCTAGAGGCCGATCTAAATAACTTGCAGGTATGTACTATAAAACATTTTATTTATTCATTATTATCATGTAAAACCCTCTTATTGGAAACACCAATTATTTATATTAAAATAATTGGTTGTAGAAAAAGGATTTTGTTTTATTGATGCACATTTTACATTGCAAAATACAGAAACAATATTCTTATAATAAGTTTATAAACCAGTGTTAATTTTCTAATTATGTTAGTTAGTTATCCCATGTTAATCCTTATTAAGTAAACTGGGGATGCTACATATCAAAATGTAATTTTATCTCAAAATTTGACATGAGACATTTGTTAATATTGTGTTTTCCATAAATACGGAATCCTGTGCATAGTCATATTTATCTCTGAAGTGGATTAAGATGACATGATTAACTTAGGATATACACGCATATAAGTGACTAATTCATTTTAGATAGCTTTCATAGGGTTTTTATTTAGTAAATCCAATAACACTTCAATTGTAGATACTTTAAGATAATCATGTCAAAATAAATGCAAATTCGCTTATTTAAACAGTTATAATTTTTTTAAATTGAAATTATCATCCCTTAAGTTTTAGCAGCCCTTATTTCATCTGGGAAAAAATGATAGAAACCATTTTAATTTATAACTTTTGTAAATTTTTTTTGTAGTCTAACCGTTTTTTTTTAAGTAATTGCAAAAACACTTTTTTTTCAACCCTTTTCGGGGCTAAATTTTTTTTTTTAATATTTTTTGTTTGTATGACATTTAAAGTAACTTATGTCAAAAATTAATTCACTCCCCCCAAATTGTGATTGTAGCGTCTATTTAATTGGACTATATAATATGTTACGCAACACTAACTGCAATCATTTAGTTCCCACCCCGTCATTGAGTCAACACGTGTCTAGAGTTACATAAGAATATTAAAAAACAATACCGTATTAAAAAAAAAAGTTGTTTTTTATGAACAGAAGAGCTGTTATTTGAAAATACAGGGCTGTAATTTGGAAAGACAGGGCTGTTATTGGAAGTACAGGGCTAGGTACTCGAAAATACGGGGCTGTTATTAAAAAATACAGGGCTGTTATTTGGAAATACAGGGCTGTTATCCAAAAATACAGGGCCGTTATTTGAAAATACAGGGCTGTAATTTGAAAATACAGGGCTGGTATTTAAAATACAGGGCTGTTATTTGGAAATACAGGGCTGTTTTCGCTTAAGCAGAAGGCTCTGGGCGATTTGCTTAAGCAGTGGGCTGTGGGCGAGTCGCTTAAGCAGTGGGATGCCCCTGCTGTATCAGATAAAACAGTAAATCCCAATTATTTAAAATTTAACCATGGATCTGAACAAGTTGGACAAGGATGTAAGGCGTAAAATAATTGAAGCTTCTAATAGTATTCGACAAAAATACCAGGATTTTATGAAGCAGCAACGTGAGAATGGCGAGCTAGAGTTCGACACAATGATGATCAGAGCTCAGAAAGTAAGCGGAGTTTGCAAAAAGGTTCAACATTCTTCAAGCCCTTGATAAACATTTGCGTAGTGTAAAAAAATGATATGATTTAATAAAATCTGGCCGTCATGAGAATGCTGTTATACTGAAAAATACGTATAAACCTTTGGCAAAAATATTATCCAAATCAATACAAAACACTCAATCTGGTAAACAATCATTTACACCAAAGTCCTTAAAAAGAAGTCAAAGCAAATATTTTACCCATACAGTAATAAAGAAAGCCTGAACTCCTCTCAACTTTGCTAGTCCCGTTAAAAAACAAGACGATCTAGCTGTACAAGAAAAAGAATTCATAGATAGATGATGGTGAGACGCCGGAAGATGATCAAATGATGGAAGAAGACGAAACAGAAGAAAACTGATTTAAATCGAACTATCTATGAGCTCCTGAAGAAAGTTACTTTGATGATAATGACTTTAGAGTCGACCCACAATTTAATCCCCTTTAAATTGATAGCATTCTGGAAGAACCCTTTCGAAAATATCTAGATCCAGTATGATCCGCTACCTAGAGAATATGTGGAGGGTTTTATAAAAGATACGATCGAACCTATCTAAAACATGATATGGCTACCGATCATCTTACTTTTGGGGATTCTCGGCTTGAATTTAAAGGTCCAGGTCTTTATGTTAAAGGAGAAAAAATCTAGGGAACTCCTGGTCTATATAAACTTATATTGAAGACCCCTCCGTTAAAAAACAAATTTACAGCATTACACGAGCGAGCATTTGCAAAAATGGTTTTGCTAACGAATGCTAGCAAGAGACATTTTAATGAAAACGAGCAACACGCAGGAAACAGAGGCGTCAAGTACATGTTGACAATTAAACCATTATTCGAACGTATAAAGAGGAGTGTGCAAGGAAACAAAAAGAATCCGATAAACAGTTACGAATTACAAGATCACGAAATCCTTAGGGTTATGGTTTACCAATGGATACTAAACATAGAATAATTAACAATAATAAAACTGATTATGTTTACTGGGATGACACAAATAAATTTGTGAATAGATTAAGATTGTGAATGGCTAGCAAGAAAGTTGGTGATAATAACCACCAAAATGAGATTATGAGTATTATTGAAGAGCTAAATGAAGCCGATATTATTAAATACAAAGAGTTGATTTAGTAACATAACTTCATTTTCAAGATGACTCTAGACAAATTCCGGACGCCAATTTAACTCATCCATCATTGTAGCAAAAAGCATAAAACGAAGATGATGTAAAGGATAAGCCCGAAAACTACTTGAATGGTTTACATGAATATATGTTGGTTGGCAGAAATGGGTTTGTCAAATCACCTTTTATAAACGGCACAAAATTTGAGGTACTACAGGTTTTCCATTACAAATGGAATTATTGAACATGTTAATATCGATACACCTGTTAAAACTTTTATAAACGCAGCGTTACACCAGGAGTTAAGGTTGGATGGTTATATTTTATTTTCAGGAGATAAAATACGGCCACGTACTAAAATATATGCTAAATTTGTAATTAAATATCTATTTATTCTAAAAATAGTTTAGCAATATGGCAACAATGTATGTATTTTTATTTAAAAATAAATATGCTTTACTGCAAGCACTGCATTTTATTTATTTAACAGTTGTTTAACGTTTATAATCTAACCGCGGCTATTTTTGTATATGTTTGCGACCTGTAAAATTACAAGGGATATGTTCAGAAAAACTCTAGTTGGTGCACGTTTAGTAAAACACTCTAACATTGGGTAAAAATAAAAGTCCAAATAAATTTTTCTTGCCTCTGATTGTTAAAATTACAAGGGATATGTTCAAAAAAAAATATACTATTCCGGGGTAAAAAATGTAAAGTACGTTTAGGAGATTTAACTGTCAACGCCCACTGTACATTAAGGTTCTGCTTATAATTATATTAATTAATAAGCTCCACCGGCGGACGGTGGATGTTGAACGTATCATCTTCCCTACTTATATTGTATCTTTTTCGATAGAATATAAAATTCTAAATACAATGACACCTCACATGTCATTTTTTGACATGCTGTCAAAAATATATTTTTAAATTCCAATCCAGAGTGCCATGATAAGACAAAAGGTTTTTTAAGTCAAGTAGCCATGGAAAAATGAAATTAATCGTCTTTTATTTTTTACGTCTTCTCCGGGCGGCAGGTCAAAGTTTACAAATCCTATTTACGATCATAAATCATTTTTTCAAATGGAATGAGGGTGGCTCGTTAGCATATTCTAAAAAGATATTATATTTTGAATAATTTGGTATTTTATAGGCGGTATTTCGGGAAAGGTTTGTATTCAAAAGCATGTAATAAAATGATTTTAAACTAACCATTATTATACTAAATGATAATATTAATTTCATGACAACATTGAGAAATTATTACGTGTTCTGTAGAAAAGTCTTACTCGAAATATGGCATATTAAGTACCAAACTATTCGGAATAAAATGCTATTTTAGGATATGCTAACGAGCCACCTACGTTCCATTAAAAAAAAAAATAAGAAGTCGTAAGAACATAAAAGACGGTTAATTTCTATTTTTTTATGGCTACTTGACTTAAAATAGCACTTTTAGCCTAATCGTGGCAATTTAGATTGAAATTCCAAAAAATAAATTTTTAACAACGAAAATGTCAAAAATGACATGTGAGGTGTCATTGTATGTAAAATGTCATATTCTATCGAAACAAGATAAAATATAGCGGTGGTGCCATTTAAAATTTGAAACGTCAACAGTCATATCCGGGTAAACCGGAAGTTATAGGCAAAAGTAAATCTAATTAATAAATCCACAATTATATCGTAAATAAATATATAACTACAAATTTTTCATTTTTTTACCGGTGAAAAACACCCGGTATACAGTATGTCCACGGATAGACTTTACAATAGGACAAATGGATCAAAATAGCAAATATTAAAGAAAGTCGTGTATGGCAATTGCATTTCCTTCTTAAGAAAACAAGATTCACGTTGAGTAATTTTTATTTGTACAGAGGCTCCAAAAACTACAAAATGTGAAAATGAACCAAGACAAAACTGCCTTTATGGTTAATAATTTATTAAAATGGCAAGTAAAAATAGGCTTTTTAGAATCAAATAAAGATTCGATATCTGAAATTAAAAAAATTCGGAATCATGTTTTTCATCTTTTTACGTAATTTACCAAATTTTAATACAACACAATAATTAATGTCAGAGTTTGTGAAATATATTTAAATACAAAAATATAAAATCATTAAACATTTTATTTCATACAAAGTCTGCCCTTCACACTTTATCCAGGCCACCTGGTAGTGTACAATGGTGTGTACAAAATGCTACCACAACTTGTTTGGGCCAAATACAACGTAATACTATTGTAATTTACCTTAGCCGAAAAGTTACTGGTTTGTAAGATACAGGGTGTCAAATTTTTCATTTATTTTTTACTTGCACATCCTGTATCTCGCAAACAATCAAATTTTTAACAAAGGCAAATGGGGTTCAATCGTTGTAATTTGGCGTAAGGATATTGTAGTACCAATTTGTACGAACCTTTAGAGGGTAGTCTAAATAGAGCGTAAGGAATGCCAAGGATTTTTTTATGTGAAATAAAATGTTTATTCTAAAATATCTCAGAAACGGTTGTTCGTAGCGATATTTAACCAGTATACCTTTTTGTTGAAAAATATAGTAGAAAAACAGTTATCTACTAGGAATCATATTATCAAAAACAAGTAATGACACTATAAACAAAAGCAAAGTACTGGGAAGTGATTCCCCTACATTTAACAGTAAAATATAAGTAGCTTTGATTCCTTACTTTAAAAAAACAGTATACCGAATTTCTTTTGACAATATTAAATAAAAATGCTTAAAAAGTAACAAAAATAAAATCAAAGCTTTGGCACCCTCACGGAAAAAAAAACATCTGGTAAATATTTATGCAATTGTAAACTTCTGAGTTACAAATGTGTGAGCACTATAGGCCCCAGGTATACGTTGTAGTGAAAACTCGCTCCGTTTATGTAGCAAATAATGTGCAGTAGTACTTAATACTTTTGTAGCAGAGCTTCATGTTACCGTTTCCAATACTACTATACTGTAGTCAAGATTCATATTTGGTTACTGTTGTTAGGTATTATCATTGCACTTACAAAACCTAAGGACTCGTTAATTTTCGTAACGGAGAAATTAATGACAAAAATATTCTTAGAACGTCAATAATAAACGTATTTAACACAGCTTTTGCGCTACACTCTTTATAGCACACAGCGCCTCTTGCTTTTTTTCGTGCTTTATCTCACAAACGAATAACTTTGGGCTAAGGTGAAGTTGCATTAGATCGTTGTATTTCTTGGCCCAAGAAGTCAATGGTGGCATTTTGTACGAGACCTTTTAGAGACAGACTGTTAGTTGATTTTTGGCATATTAAATTCTTTTACGCGTTCTACAAGCTGTTAAAATCAATGACTTAACTCTGAAAACTACCCTGTACTATTAAGAGTTAACAAACTAAACCATTTACCTAAACTAATTATTGATCCTACAAAACCAATGGCCGAAATAAATACATATATTGATGATTTATGGTCCATCTGGGTATTAATTTCTTTGGAGTTAAAGGTCAAAAGCTTTCCATATTTTTTTCTTGAAAGGAGTTTGGAGCACGTAAAGATATTTTTGAGAAGCCCATATTTGACTGCTCAAACTTTATGTAAAGCTTTATGTATTGGTCTCAGGATTATTCCTGAGATCAGTTTCTTTCCATAAAACATGGTTTATGTTCCACATGTTCTTGAACTAGTTCTCACTTACTAAAGCTAAAATATTATGCTGAGAAACTATTTTTATTCTATTTATTATAAATTTTCTCCTCTAAAATAGGCGTTTGGAGCAGCAATCACGGTCCCTAAATTCAAGACACACATTTTTGCAGTTGCTCACAGCTTTTTTTTAACTTTCAAATGAAACAAAGAATTTGATGCTAAAGCAAATAGTAATAATGAAAAGAATGAGAAGTGCATGAGCAGATTTAAGCCTGAGAGCCTAACTAACTCAGTTTTTGTTGTATAAAGTTGTGGATTTGTAAAGAGTACACTGTTTGGTGGAATAAATTTTTATCTTGAGTAAACCCAAGATGTGGTGGATCAAAGTTTCAGCTATCTTATTCAAAATCTTTAATTTTTGCTTGATGGGAAAAAACAAGATATTTAATTTGTATGTTTAATTATGTGGGAAGAAGCTAGTTTCAAAGTGTACAATCCCTAATATAATTTGTTTGTAAACATTAAAAAAAATAAAAATAAAATACCTGTCAAAATAAATGTAATGCATTTTTTCTTCAGTTGGAATACCTTCTTATGGATAAAGTCATTAAAAACGAGATTTGTTTTAATTCGGCCCGTTGAAAATAACAATTTTTGGGACATTTATCATCATTTTCCTATTCAATCAAGATATACAAGCTGTATTTTTAAGTTGAGTCAATTTATTTTCTCAGCTTGTAGGACTTGTCAAAAAAGTTGATATACCTTAAATTACCATAATAAGAATGTTAGCTTAACATTATTAAAAAAATATTTTAAAAAGTTGAATGGATACCGTTTTACAGAAAGCTGCTCAAAATTGTTCCCATTTATTCGATTTTATCATTAATCTTGTTCGGCGGAATCCGACTGACTTTTCACAGCCTCAAAAATAAAATCCGTATCCACGAATAAAATCATAAGCATTTTCAGTTTAAAAAATAAGAATGTTATTACATAGATTTCTTGAATTCCTTACCTACTACCGTGTAAAATCTTAGGCGTTTTTTGTATTCGTAGTCCTATTGTTTATCTTAATTTGGTAAAGGGTTTATATATTTTTTTTATTAACAATAATGTAAAAGTAACTCCTTATTATGCAACTTTTATATAGGTAATTTTTGCAAATCAACTTTTTTACTAGCTCTACAAGCTGTTAAAATAAATAGATCCCTTAATTATAGCATGTAAATCTGTAAAACATGTATTAACTAATTAATATAACATATTTGTAAACACTTTTCACATCACACACATCTTTAAAAGTGATCGTCATAACTCCACAAATTAGGAAAAAATATTTTAAATAATTACCTTAAAAAAGGTGAATGTTATAATTTCAAAATTGTAAAAAAATATTTTAAATTGGCATGATTATTTACGCTTTTTAAATGCGAATTTATAACGCTTTTTATTTTTATGTGCATTCTTTTAAGTTAAACACACATTTTTAAATTTCTAATTACATTTTAACAGGAATAATTTTGATGAAAATTGTTCAAAAGAAAGCTCGTGTTCTTTTTTATCATAAAACTGAAATTAATTTTGTATACTGGACAGCAGTACAAACAAAATTGTATTTAAAATAGTTCCTGCAGGAATATGTTTATGTATATTTACATTGGCGTTTTAAACCCACTTTAATTGATATAAATATGGGCATATATTTTTGTGTCACAAAAAGCTTAATATAGCCTATTATACCCCAGCAACGGTTTGTTTACACAAAATAGAAGAAAATGTTTTATTGCCGCTATTATACCGGGTGATCATTCTTAAGTCGGCACTTATTGCTAACTTCCTTATTGTTGGAGAAACAAAGTCGATTAAATTATTAAAGTTGTAGTACTTTTTCGCTAATTAACGTGCTGCGAACCGAAAAACAATTGAAATCATGTTTTTGATTTATTACTAGAAATGTATTTTTTTATAGAACACCCTGCATATTATATCACTGTTTGAAAGATCTATCAAAGAGCTTTAAAATAGTCAACATGTGATATATCCAACTTTTAATAGTTTTGGAAATATGGCCATCCTCGGGAATTTAATAGTTAACCGGCATTTAAAAAAACATTTTGTATATTACATTACACATTAATAGAGATATTTTAAAAAGCTTAAAAATAATACCACATTTGATATGTCTATCTTATAGTTTTGGTAATATGGCCATTCAAATCTAAAAAATAGTAGATATTATTTTGTCTATTTTATCTTTGACACTAAACTTAGTGCCTATAGCATCAGTTAATTAACTGACAAATAGTTAAGTCACTCAACGACGCGGCTTCGATCAAGCCCTCCTCCTGACCCGTCCTTCTCCGACCACTTGCTGGCCAAAACAAAAGCCGAGTCGATCGCTTCGAATGGTATACTTGGCTCGACCCTGTCGGCACTGTTTGAAAGCCGCTTTAAAACGTATGCAAGAAAGTGGTCCACAGTATGTCCATTTAGTATTCTCTAAAATCCATCCCTCTCATTCAGATGGACATGAAAGTTCCACCACTGGTTGGCAGAGATTACCCCAAACAAATCCTGCTTGATAAATGCATTGATTAATGTGAAGACTAAAACATTCATTGTTAGTAAACCTGTTCGGTTTTTTAGGGCAAAAAGTTGCATTCGACAAATATCAATGTTGCTACTATCAGAATGTTTATCGTAAAATGGTTACAACGAATTTTGAGATCACACTTAATTGCCGAGATGAAGGCTCTTTTTGAATGCTGCAATAAATCAATGAAAGTAACTTCCGGGAAAAGATTCCCAAGCTTCCCAACACTTTTTTCCTTTTCCATAAAAGGAGGAGGTGGTATCGCAACCGATTAGTTAATGAAAAAGAAAGGGCTAGACTTTTTCATTGATTTTTGTAGTACTTCAATACACGAAAGAGACTTTACTTTTACCATACCAAACCCAATCCACACGTCTTGATTTTGATTTTTGTACTGGTAAAAAAAATTTTCCGTGTAATATGATTATTTATTATTACTAGTATGCAGAATTAGTAAATAATTATAAATTAATAAAACTAAAGTAAAAAATATTTTAAAAAAATTAAAAGTATAACATTAAAATTTGCATTTTAGGTACCATACTGGTGTAGTGCTACTTGTACGCCACTGGTAGCTTTTAAAGATAATAGTATAATTAATAAGTTTTTTTAATTATTATTGTGAGAAATTAAAAACTATAAACATCACAAGTTCGATGCAAAGTGACTAATTAAAAATGTGTCGCAGCCGACGCGGTTTGACGTACAACCATTGGTCGGTGATGTTTGTTTACTCTGTGTGCGGTAACAGTACATTTTAAAATCGGGACACGACCGTGTTACGGCAGGCCTTGGTGTGGTTATGTGTGGCCAAATCTTAAGACTGTGTTACCTTTGTTTGTACAGGTTTATTTTACGATCAGATGTGTAATTTTAAAGCGTGGTATAATTGACTCATATTACTACAGTTTGCATCCCCTACATTTCACCAGGGAAACACACGGCCACGGACTCAGGTTACGTGTGGCCCGACCACGCTTTAAATTACACCTGATTTTAAAATAAACCTTACAAATAAGGTAACACAGTTTTAACTATACCATTCAAAGTTTGGATAGGAAGAAGCAGAGATAAGTAAGATCTTTTCATTTAAACAAGGAGATATATAGGATGATCC
Organism: Listronotus bonariensis; assembly: GCA_014170235.1. Lineage (NCBI taxonomy): Eukaryota > Metazoa > Arthropoda > Insecta > Coleoptera > Curculionidae > Listronotus > Listronotus bonariensis. Next base: position 89,691 of record JACEGR010003724.1, read on the forward strand.
CGACTTGCTAAAGACAAGTAATGACTAATAATGAAAAAGTTAGTAAAATATTTTTACTTCGAGAGATAATTAATTATTTTAAATAAAACAGAGAACGTTAATTCTGAGCGCAAATAATAACAAAAAGACCGTAAACTATTTTTCGTTACAAAATAATCAGCTGATTTTTTTTGTTCTTTGTAAAGACTAAACCAACAAACAAGTTATGGTAATGTTTTGTATGCCAGGTAGTACTCTTTTTGTAAGTCGTGGATTGTTGTGAGTGTATTTTTACGTGATTAGAGTTAAAATTGTGGCTAAAATTATTATACATAATAACTTCCTTGACACAAAAAACTACCCTTATTTTTCATTATCAATCAATGTTGGTCTTCAAAATTAGAGTTCTTTTTTATTTAATATAATTAATTATCTCTATAACTAAAAATATTTTACTAACTTTTTCTCGTTATTAGTCATTACTTTTTTGACCTTAGCAATGATTTTCTAGGATTATGCGTGTAGGTTAAGAATCACCCTGTACAAACAGGAAACAATCGGACTTAGCTTGACAAAATGTTTTTTATATTTTTGAGGACACAAAAAAGTGCTTTTGAATTTTTCCGGAAATAATCTGCCCCCACTTTCCTCTAGCGTTACCTAGAGAAAACAATTATTTCACGAACGATCTTTTTTTCACATGATCCAGCACCGAGATATGATGTCTGATCACCAACGCAGTTTACCCCCGTTTTTGAGGTGCTTTTGAATAAACTTTTTTATTAAATCGACTTCAAAAAATAAATAAAACTTACTAAAAAGTTAAAAATAATGCATTTAAAAAAATGAAGTCGGGGACTAACATATTATGGTATTAAAATATTAAAGTTTTTGCTTATTTGGTTATTAACATTTAGTTGTTTAGCGCATATGTTATTACCAGACTTATTGTTTTTTATTTTTTAATATTTATTATTTTTAACTTTTAGGTAAGTTTTATTTATTTTGAATTCGGTTTAATTTTTTTAAACAATTGTTTATTTTTTGCATTTCAATTTACTTTTGCTTTCTAATTTATTATTATTATCATAAAATCGGTAATTATACACACAAGAAACACTACCAGTACCACTGACTACATTAAAAAGCACAATGACGTGTAATTTAATTGGTTTGAAACGTTACAGACGGCCATATAAAACTGTCACATTGGAGGGTCATAGTTAGTTCTGGTTTCCTAAATCTTTTTTTAATTTTTTAATAAAAAGATTAAAAAGAAAGATTTAACCAACCATAACCCCCCAATGTTAATCAATCAAATAACACGTCCCTGTTCTTTTAGTGTAGTCTCTCTTTCAGTTCGGTGAAAAGAGTAAATTGTCTTAAAGAATTTAATAGCAATTTGTAAACTGCCCTCGTATTATTATAATACTTGTTTAACGTTACACCAATAGGTGGCGCTAGTACAGCTTTGTCGCACAAACAACGCACGGCAGAGAGAAAACAGTAGGTCTAATACTTTTGTCTCTTGCGATTCTAACTTAGTTTTTATGAAACCACCGCAAGGATTTTAAAAATCGGTCCACAATTGACGGAGCAATCGCGTAACATACACACAAAAAAATCATACGAGACGAATTGATAACCTCTTTCTTTTGAAGTCGGTTAAAAATTGCTAACAGTTCTGTATTTTTAAAATTTATAAACAAAAATTGTACATAATATTCTTTTAATGTTATATTTTACTGTACCATTAAGTTTAAAAAATAATCTTTTACTTTTTTCGGTAAAAATATCATAAAAATGTACCTTTTTGATCACAAATTTACCCTACCAACCCCTAAAGTAAGTAGTAAGTACCTTATTACAATTTAAACTTGCACGACGCGTTCTAAAGCCGCGTCCAGACTTGCAACAATTCGCCGTGCCGCTCCACGCCACATACCCCGTCACATGGCGTGGACGAAATTCACGTTATAAATCGCTGGGATATCAAACAGAAATACTTAGAAAAGATTCCTTACAGACACACTTAAAAAACCTCTTAATTTTTTTTCAACATTTGTGTAACAAAACCTTTTATTAAATTATATAGTAATAAATAAATATTTCTCTAACCATTACACTATACGGAATTAAATGTTAAAATTTCTGTCACATATTAAGTCCTAAATTTTCTGGCAGCCTGTTAATTGGTCAATAATTAATACATTTATTCATAAAATAATAATATAAATTATTCAACTTCACCGAAATATGGACTTATTATTTATTCAAATGGTCCAATACACGTTGAATATATTGTCACAATAGTTACAATATTTTTATTAAATTTATATTTATGTGTAATTTGGAAATTTATTTATTTATCATCGTTAAAAAAGTGCTTTGGTTTTTTGGTTGTTTGAGAAAGATGAAGTGGTCCATTTTAGTACACTACATAAGAAAAGTACAATTTTTTTAACATTTCGATGATTTTTTTATACTTGAACTGAATTAGTGTTTTGGTTAAATGCCTACATTGGATTATACCTATTTTCTTGTTTTAAATGCAACGCTCTTTATATTATTTAATGGTTGAATTCTTTAGAACATTTTTAACATATTTCGTGTACAATATTCTATACTTATCTTTTACTGTTTCGGAAATATTAAATGCTTTCAGATTTAGTGCAAAAATTACCATTAAAACAGAGAAAATTATTTTGTTACAAAAACTAGTAAACAACAAAAAAACAATATTGTTAATGTGGGAGATGTCTCGAAATGCTCCCTGCGAACGTTTCGGCAACATCCCAATCTTGATACACATTTAATAATTTGTATACAGGGTAACAAGGTGTTTCTTAACAAATACGAAACATTTTAGGATGTAATTCTTTGTTCGAAATAAAGGATAATTTGCTATATAAACATAGAATCAATGTCACCAACCATTTGGCAGATATCAAAGTACCAAAATGGCGAAAAAATAACGTTTCAAATTTTTATCTCAAAAACGAAAATCTTTGGACAAACCACGAAGGCTAAGAGCCTAAATACTAACGTACCGTGGGTGTCTTAAGCGAGGTAAGAGGGAGTTTGTTGACACGGGACTTAAATACTTGAAGATTTGGGGGAAGGAAAGACCTCCGCGGGCAGCAGGTTCCACATTCTAGAAACTCTAGGGATAAAAGAACGAACAAAGTGGGAAGTTCGAGGCCTGTCCAGTTGGACCGTATAGGGATGCATACGCGCGGACACCACGAGTTTCTCTGGTGGGAACCGTGAGTGAAGGAACTATACTGGACAATTCTTCAGAGCAGAAGCCATGGAAGTACCTATAAAAAGCGATAAATCCCCACAGCCCGACGATGGGCAAGAGAGGGAAGCCTTTCTGTAAGTGAAGGATCATTAATGAGACGAATAGCTGTTCTTTGAATGGAATCAAGAATGCTAAGGGTTGTGGGGGACGCCATGCCCCAGATATGAGAGCAATATTCCAAGGGAGGACGGATTTGGGACACATACAAAAGTGTATAAATTAGAAGGGGGAAAATACTTTTTGGCTCTTTTTTGAAGCTGCCGTGGCTATAGATACAATGTGTTTATGCCAGTTGAGGTTACTTTCAAATGTGACGCCCACAAGATTAAAGGTGTCCTTGCTCTGTAAAACTTGACCGCTCATAAGTAAAGGATGAGTATTTGAGTGACTCTTTTCGCGACAAGGAACATGATTGTGTTTTGGATGCATTAAAATGGACGAGATTTTTGGCGCCCCAATCCAATATTAAATTAAGATCCTGCGAAAGAGATATCTGCATCGCTCTGCGTTTGTTTTCCAAATCAGGTTTAGTAATGGGTTTAGGAACCTGAAAACTGGAGTGAAGGGTACTATGGTCGGCGAAACTATGAATGGAATTAGTTGTGGACGAGAGAAGGTCGTTGATGTGAAGAAGAAACAATGTTGGTGCCAGAACTGAGCCGTGAGACACTCCAGCATTAACTTGGTGAAAGCTTGAAGAATGGCCGTCCACAATAACTGATATACGTCGATCAGATAGATTACTAGAGAGCCAAGTACAGAGTTTAGTTAAAAGACCATAGGAGGGAAGTTTATTAAGAAGTGCGGCATGCCAGACCTGGTCAAAAGCTTTGGATATATCAAGAGCAACGATCTGGGACTCACCTAGAAACTCAAGAGACTTATTCCAGCAGTGTGTTAAAAAGGAAAAAAGATCTGCTGTAGATCTTTGTGGCGAAATCCATACTGCCTGTCATGCAAAATTTTGTGTTTTTCTAAATACTTAAGAATTTGTGAAATAATGAATTTTTCCATTACTTTACAAAGAACTGAGAGAATTGAAATTGGTCTATAGTTAGATGGAAGAGATTTAGATCCTTTCTTGGGAATAGGTTGAACACGTGCAGCTTTCCAGCGCCCCGGAAAGATACCTGTGTCGTAAGAAATTCGAAAGAGTCGAGTTAAGATTGGTGCAAGTTCTGGAGCACATTTTTTTAAAACGACTGCTGGAATGCCGTCCAGCCCAGACAATTTCTTGGTGTTAAGAGAAGAAATGATACGCTTAATGTGTTTTACCTTAAAAATAATATCGGGCATTTTATGAGGAACTGGGGTAATAGCTGGAATTGGATGATTTACGGGAGGGTCAAGGGTTGAATTGGCAGCAAATTGTTTAGCAAATAGTTCTGCCTTTCCTTTAGCGGTAGAAATTATTTCATCTTCCAAAGTTAGTGGTGGAAAAGAACTGGTACAAAAATTTCTACTTATGTTTTTCGCAAATGACCAAAAAGATTTGCTGCCATTTGAGCAAGAAAGAACTTTGTTTTTAATACGATTGTCGAAGGAGTCTTTGGCTTTAGAAATTGTTGTAGGATCCTGTAAAAACTTCTTGTGAGCCTAAAGTTTTAAAATTCTGGCCTTATCACAAGATTTGGAAAACCAGGGTTTGTTATTGGATTGTTTGGGATTCTTGATGGTGTGTGGAATGTAAGTTTCGATGCCCAATTGAATTGATTCAGTAAGTTGATTGCAAATTTCAAAAGGATCACGAGAAGAAAAACAGATGGAATCCCAGGGGTAAGTGGCGAAGAAGTCCCTCAGGCCATCCCAGTCAGCTGAGTTGTATCGCCATACGGTGCGTGGTGGCATGCATTCATTTTACCTCGGGATGTGCAGGGTAAGATATAGTAACTAAGCCATGATCTGAGCGACCTAGGGGAGCTGTGACAGATGCTTGATAGAGTTCGGGGTTGGTAGTAAGAAAGAGATCTAGGGGATTTGAACTATGATTTGGGACTCTAGGAAAGTAGGTGGGTTCCATAATAAGGTTGGTAAGAGAGTTACTGACTGCGAAGATTTCGGCTGCTCTGCCTTGGGGGTCAGTTTTTGAAGAGCCCAGCCAATCCTTATTATGGACATTAAAGTCGCCAAGCACGATTACTTCAGCCGATGGAAACTGAGAAATTATGCTATCGATCTTTGTTGAAAGAAAGTCAAAGAATTCGACATAGGAATTATTAGATGGGGACCGGTACAAACAGCAGAATAAATTTAGTTGGAAGACCTAAGGGAAAGTTTGAGCCAAAGGATATCGGGCCTACCCGATTCAAGATTGGAAACTCGAGCACAAGCCAGATCGTTGCGGACGTAAGCACATACGCCACCATGTGGGCGAAAAGACGAAATAAGTTCGTAGCCTGGGAAGCAGAAGGTGGCTGGTTGAAGATTTAGAACTTATTTGTGTTTCCGTTAGGAAACAGTATGTGGGGCTTAGATGACTGAAGGTGATGGTGAACGGAGTTTATATTGGTGTTAAGCCCAGCATATGTTTGCAAAAGAAATTAAGCTTCTCGATAGAAGGCCTTCCGGATGAACCCTCCGGCCGGGAGATCCGAATGGAAGGGGTATTTTACCTCCGGAACATTTTAGAATAAAATTAAAAAGTTTATTTAACATTTTAAGAAAATTAAAACTTTTATACATTATGAAGAACTATTCTGCTCTTACACAATATAATAAAAGTTATTATTACTTTAAAAGAAATAAAATAATGAAATATTCAATATTAAGTTACTTACAATACAAAGGTTTCAATCTATAAACAAAGGTTCATTGGCACTCGGTTGAAATCATTTTAATGCAATAAAATAAAATCTTAACAAGACGCCAGACGAGAACTGGGCCAATGGTTGCGTCTCAAAAATGTGGTAAATAGTTTACCAAAAATGTGGTAAACAGTTTACCTAAAAACTTACTAAACTTGTTAGAAAACTGAAAAAAAATTAAAAATGAAATGTCTGATGGACACTTTAGAGTTTGACATTACTTTTGAAAAAATTAACTGGTAAAAGATACACCTATTAGGTATCTTAACCAGATAAAAGAATAGTAAAAAATGTTTAGCCATATAATAAAGTATTTTATGTTTTATTTGTTTTCTGGGAGATTAAATTTAAACAAAATATTATTTGGCTTTTCTCCAGAATAAAATTAAAAAGTTTATTTAACATTTTAAGAAAATTAAAACTTTTATACATTATGAAGAACTATTGTGCTCTTACACAATATAATAAGGGGTTGTTGTTACTTTAAAGAAATAAAATAATGAAATATTCAATATTAAGTTACTTACAATACAAAGGTTTCAACTATAAACAAAGGTTCCAATTCCGTTGTGGTTAACGTTATTCTGAGTCTGCGCAGTAACGCAAACATGATCCGTTATCGTTATTAACCATACTGGACTCCTTTAATTACGGATGAATACCGAAGAGCTTATCGTTATCGTTATCGTTATTGTTAAACTGCGTGGTTGTCGGATTGTAGAATTTTTAATATCAATTATTTAAGAAGGTTGACATTTTAATGCCGTATTAATTAAAATATCATTGATACATAGGCTCTAATTAGCGAAAATCCATAGCAGTAAGAAAAATAAAATAGTGTAAAGAAATTAAAACGGACTTGCATTTTTAAGGATGTTTTAAATCAGTAATCTATTTACATGTTACAATCTGGCACACTTGCTTTTTATTCTACTACCAAACCTAACCTTACTTTTTGTGTTTTGCTTATACTGTATTGTTACATCTACTTTGAAAAACAAAATCAAGAGAATTATTTGCATATATTTAAATATCAATATATAACTTATGGAGAATAAAAGTAAGTACTGATTTTTCGTAAACTTTAAAATCGGTGAACCACAGGTAAAAATAAGGTTATATGTCGAAAGCGCAGACGCAAGATAAATTTATTCGAAGAGGCTGCAAAATCTCTGTCTAAAACTGCTGCTGTAATCGTTATGTTTAATAACGATAACCATAAGGAGGACCAAAAACGTCTGTTATTTTAAGAGGTACCTTGAAAATGTTAAATTATTTTTTTTAATAAAATGTACTTAGTTACTTTTACCTTTAAAACGACGATATGTTCGACGAGATTTCATAAGTAGAAACAGGGCCGTATTAACTGTATAAGGCGCCCTAGGCTAGAATTCCCAGAGCGCCTATTTTCCACTACAAAAATTTTGAAAAAAAAAAGTCCTTACCTCCATAGCGCCTATTTTCAGTGTTAATGACCAAAAAAAAGGCCATTCTCTCCTTTTCGCGTCTTTTCTATTTGTTTCCAGGCAGAAAAATTAGTTCTAATGCCCACCCGACCTAACTTTTGAAACTTGCCTGTCTAGCGCCTATTACCCCTGTCTGGCGCCTATTACCCCCTGTCTGGCGCCTATTACCCCCTGTCTGGCGCCTATTTTTCATGGCGCCCTAGGCTGTAGCCTAGTCAGCCTAATGGATAATACGGCACTGAGTAGAAGAAAAGAAAACGGTCAGCGTCTGTCTTTATCCACTAACTTTATTTAAAAAGAGATGGGGAAATGTTCTGGTTAGTTCGGGCGTCGTAAATAATGTGAATTGTTGCTTTATATTTCTTTTAATGTGTAGCATTTTAGCCGGTTTAAATATTTATTTAATTATAGGAAAATAAAAAATATTTAAAAGTTCGCTTCTATTTTTGCCGACTTCAAAAAATGTGGGGACAAATTAATTATCTATGGCGGGTGACTATACCCTAAATTTCTAACCCACACAGCGCCAGACAGGGGATGTATCCTGAATGGATCCTAATGTCCTAACTTTTGGGTTATCCCGGAGGTGGATATTCCTGAGGCGATTTTAGAAGTCATCCCTAAATAAATGGGTTATCCAATATTGGATAACCTAAGGACCTCTTTGGGAGGGGATCCACTGGAAATCCCTGGTTGGAGAGGATCACTGGGCATCCATATGTATCCCAAAATGGGAGTAACCCATTTTCATTAATGTCATTTTTTTGGCAGATTTGTTGAGCATGATCGATTACCAGTATGGCTTTTTAAACAACAGTAGCACACTTAGTGCTACTTTTGATCTGATAAATTATTTATCGGACAGTCTTGATAATGGAAATGTCGCTGTTGCGGTATTTGTGGATCTAAGAAAGGCATTTGATGTTGTCGACCATGATTTACTGATTGAGAAACTTGAGAGAATGGGTGTGAGAGGTGTTGTCTTAAGTTTGATTAAATCATATTTGTCAAATCATAGGCAATACATTAGAATAGAAGACTATAAAACAGATAATGTAATTAACAATTGTGGCGTGCCTCAGGGCTCTGTCCTGGGACCCTTACTTTATACTTTGTTTGTGTTGAGTCTGCGCCTCTCGGGCCTTCGTGCACAGTATTATACGTTTGCGGATGATACTGTTTTAGTTTATAACGCTAAAGATATGGAAGAATTGCAAATAATGGTAAATACTGATTTACAAAGATATTATCAATGGCTCTTGCAGAACAAACTTAAAATAAACCTAGATAAAACCAAATATATTATATTTAAGCAAAAAAAATAAAATAATAGGTTACTTTGAAATAAGAATTAAATAATGCATTGTTAGGAAAGGGTTGAAAAATATAATACTTGGGCTTGATTGTGGATGAGCAATTAAACTGGAATGGTCCACATAGACCACATAAAACAAAAAATTATTTTTTCGTGGTGCCAGTCGTGCAAACTTGTGCATGTGTAGGACACGTCAGTTAACGTTCCAGTTTAGAGGACGTCGTTTACGGGGTATATTGTTGGTTTTGAGTTAACAAATGGCTCTTTACGCCAGGAGATGTATTGCGTGATTTTATAGATATGTACAAGGTTATCCATGCTTTTCGGAAGTTAAAATAATAAATGCATTGACAAGAAAAACCTTTTCGCTGAATCACGCTCATGTTTAAGTTGATCACGCCGCCAGCTGCCAAACTGACAGGTACCACGGGGCATGCCGCATACGCACTCCCAATGTCAAAATCGGCGGTATATTCAAAAACATTGATTTATTGAGTAAATATACATAAAACATTAATAAAAGTGTGAAATGTGGTTAATACTGAAATTTATTAATATTTTAATGACTAAATATTGGTAATTTAGTGCTAATGGTGTATTAAAATCTATTTGGTAGAAGTCTATTTTTTTCTTAGATTGGAATAGGTTAATGTGGAAAACATATATATAAATTTTAGGAAATAAGAACTAAAAATGAAAATTTAAATAGAATTATTTCTTGAAAATTAAACTTTAATTGTGAAATTACATATTTAGCATAAAGAATGGTTGTAAACTGTAAAAAAAAAGAAGTGTATAATTTTTAAGAAATTTATGAAAATAGCACGCTCAAAGAGCTTACACCAACCGAAATGAAATTATAGATTTATTTTGATCCCATTTAGCTGAAAGGTATTATAGTGTATAAGTTAATATTACTTATACAGAGAAAAGCGATTTACTGCCTTAAAACCAAATATTAAGAAAACTTTTAAGCACCAAAGTGCATTTCTGCCCTGACCAAACCGGCAAACCCAAGACCAAACCAACAAATTTGTCCATAAAAAAATTAAGAG